>JAAGOF010000311.1:207179-263379 GCA_010645155.1 Tigriopus japonicus
GGACATTGGTTGGTGACATTGTTGGCAAATTTACTTGAAATATTAGGTAATTTGTCTCTTCCTATGTGTCTGGACAGTGCAGGCTGGCCTACAGCGTGTCTACGCGGCAGGTCTTGGCAGCGTCCATAGCGAAAGACAACAATCAATTCTTCACAACCTCTATACCAGTTCCCCGACATTTTTCTCCACCTCATGATTCTTCTCTTACTCCTTGTACCGTTCACATCACTCTCATCCAATCACCCGAATTATCCATACTCTTTATTATACTTGAGTTCCTGCATACAATCTTTCCGGACCGTGAACTAAAGAAGAAAAAGAATCGGCGCAAATTCCAATTTCAGGCGATTTTTTTTAGCACTCCTGCTTTTTTTGGCTTCAAATCGTAGTAAGGGTCATTACCGGACCCCTCCGATCAGTTTTGCCATCACGGCCAAACTGGCCTTTTGGCCGTCAGTTTTGCCTGCCACCAACAGGTGGTGGCAGACAGGATGAGCGTGGCAGCCAGGCCGAGGCCAGCAGCAGCAGCTCCAGCCAAGAGACACCAGCCGCCAGCAACAGCAAGTCAGAAGGCAACAGTGCTGGAGTGAGTAGCAGTCCAAAGGGAAACGGCCCCGGGCTTGATTTGGAGCAAATGATCTCTGCCTACAGTGCACCGCCAAAGCCATTACCCAAGGAAGGTCCAAGGAGTCTGAGTCATGATCTTCGGCTCTACGAGGAGACAGGCACCCTGAGCGAAGATCTGAAGTCAATCTTGGCAGCCTTGAGGGCCATCAAGCCAACGAGTATCGTATGAACGTTACATGGATTGAAAATCCACGTACATAGGAGCCGACGTACATAAACAAACCCAAGTGAAGGGCAAAGTCAATCAGGGTTGCTAAAATATGCTAGACACATGGCAGTTACTAGAAACACATGTTTCTTTCAGAAATCATATTGCAATAATATTTTTGTTGTATTCATTCAATAATTACCCAAGTTCTCTCCATGATCTTCATTGTTGGTAGATTAAGACTAAACCTATTTCAGCTCCTAACCCATGCTTGAACTTGGCAACATTATGTATCTGCAAATGGTAAATGAGTTATGATGTCATGGGGAGCTATATACCTGGTATGGTAGTCTTGCCAGTTTGGAAGTGTGTTAGAGGTGCCAAATAGGATGATGTGCCCCTCTTTTTAGGGGATTTTACTATCCCAAAATGGTTGTGAGAATAGAAGCGTATGTCAAGTATTGACCACAAGGCCAATAAAATATCTCTGTAGATTTGTGATTTATTATACATTCAGCAAAAAATATGTTCAAATATGGTTTGATATACTATTACCATTTCATATATATATTCTTTTTTTTTGGGGGGGGATATTTAAATACTGCTACAAAGAATGGGATTCCCTGTAAAGAGAGTTAATCATTAATATAATTTCCACCCTTAATGTTTATATGATATTTGGTCTATCAATGAGTTACTGTTGGCAGATCTATACAACCCTTGTATAGTGAGTTGGTCAGGAAAAGTGTTAAAAATTTGTCCACAATCCTGCCTTAAATGCAAAGAATCTGGAAGAAATATCAAGGCATGTTTAGAGTTGTTTGCTAAAAACTTTATTTGTTTTGTAAGGCAAATTCATTACTAAAGTCATTAGAATTTCAGTGACTTGAAATAGGATATCAAAAACCTCCATAAAACATAACATTTTAGGAGATAACATCACCCTTGGCAAATCAAATTTTGAAACATGTACATATACCACACATAATAATTTATAGAAAATTGTGCCAATAGTAATGGCGTGTCTAGCATTTTTTGGCAACCCTGATTGACTTCGCCGTCCACTTGGATTTGTTTATGTACGGCGGCTTCTATGTGCGTGGATTTTCAATCCATGTAACGTTCATAACGAGTATCGAGAGCGAGAGGGCGTTTTCGGTCCCCGGCTCTTTTGTCACAAAGAAGAGGTACCAGCTGGGAGACCGGTACCTGGACATGTTCTGCTTCCTGCATGCCTTTTTCAAGGCCAAACAGGAAGTCAAGTGAAAGGAAGAGTGTGATAGAGGAGGGAGAAATTCAAATATAGCTGAGTATGTAATCTGCATCATGTGCATCTGTTTGCGTTATTTTCTATTTTGTACTAGGCAATCTAGCCATAAGCTCGAGTTCATTCGGATGTTTGTGCAATTGTTTTTCCAAGCTCAAACGCTCAAACTTGCTGATGCACGAGCTTTCGTTAAACACTACCTGAGGTGTTCCTAGTCACCAATCAAATCAAGGATCTTTAGACCAGTTCAACCTTATAAAAACCAGCCGAGGTCATTGGTATCCACACGGATGAAGCAACCCTACAGCAGGGGTTGGTAACCACTTTTGGATCAAGCCACCAAATTTGATTTCGTGATGTCAGGGTCCTCCAAACAGACGTTAGTAAGTTCAGAGGCCCACAAACGATCAAAGAGCTTTGGGTCCGTAAGTTTAGTTGTTGGGTATCGAGCTAAGAGGGCAAGTTGACATGACAGAGAGAGTAGGAGAACTACACATTTATTATCGAAACGACTATTTATACATTGACTAGAGGCTTACATGACAAATTGTGCGGAGGTCACCAAAAATGCGTACGTCCGGTCGTACAAAATGTTTCGTAATATAGGCCCCTGGTTTAGTTTGAGAATTCTCGCGTGGTGCCAGTGTTTGTTCGTTTGACAGGGTGACCACTCGAACAAAAGGTTCAATGAGAGGGCAACATTTCTTATCTTGTTTAAAACAGAAATAGTGTTCTTTTTCTCTTCTTTTAACTCAATATTTTAAGCCAGTATTTAAAAGTAGTCGTTGAACTATTCTTGGAGAGGCTTGTTCATTGTTGGAAATAAGTGGTCAATTTACGTTAGGAACCAACCCTTATCAATTTGGTCACCTTGAAAAACATGCGACCATTGTGAATTGAGCTTCGAAGAAGATGTCACTCTAAAAACCTGGTGGATTTACCGATCATTCTGGTCATCTTGCCATCTCCAAGTGTCACATTCCAGTGTTTTAGTGCACAAAGAGGTCCAGTCAAGCTGATTGAGGAAGAAAATTTGGATGGGTAGTGTGTGGCCTTCAAAGAAAAAGAGAGCTTTAGTTCATCCTTCTTTCTTTCTTCCAATTCAAGACCATCGTATTCTCCATTGATGAGAACTACTCAGTCAATTGTGTCACTTATGTGTTTGTTCAGCATGCTGATCAATTTAAAGATCATTCAATGGATAGATGGATGGACAAGAACTGAATATTAGGATTCATAAAAAGGTTCAGGGAATATTGGTCTTCTCTTGTCACTACTGCAAACTTTGGTGTGGTGATTCGACATGAAAATGAATGGGAAAAAGCAATAGAAACATCACCAGTTAGACAAGAACAAGCACGTGGAATTGAAGTGGCAACCCTAAGATACAGAGACAGACTAATTTTGAGAAAGATCAATTATGAGAAGACCAGTCCACACAAGACATCAATGGTTAACCAACCATAAGAGAGTGCCTTCATGGCTAGATTGGACTACATCCACAAAGATGCTAAAATTTGCAGATGATTTGAAGATTATTGGGATTATCTTGCAACCTCAAGACGAGAAATGAGTCCAAAGTGCCTTGAACTCAGCAGAAGATTGGGCCTCAAATAATGGAACGACCTTCAATGTGGATAAGTGTGAGATGATGAGGTTTGGAAAGAGGCCAAAAAACACTCCCAAGGATATCCTGAAAGGCCAGGAACTTGAGAGCGTAGACATGGAAACAGACCTTAGTATCATATTCGATCGGAACATGAAATTCCGTGAACATTGTGCTGATATCGTCATGCGGGCGAGTACAGTAATGGGTCTCGTGCAACGCACTTTCACCATGAGGGGCAAGAACATTTTAACCAGAATGTACAAAGTGTAGTCAGACTTATACTAAAGTATAACATGACTTTTTGCTCTCCTTGAAATGTTATAAAATACAACCATTCACTTGAACACACATCATTTCTCTGGTTATTTGCCATTGTTAAAATGTTGTTATGTTCCGCCATTCACTCAAAAACAAATGTTATTAGGAAAAATAATCAAATTAATTGAATCAAAGCAAGGATTTCGAAAAATAATGGATTGAGGTCGAAACTTTGTTATGACTAGTCTTGGTCACCCAGGGTGATGATCAAGTGGGCTTAAAATATGTTCAAATAAGAAATGGTATTCATTGTCTGGATCTTGGTCAAATTTCAACTTTAAAACTTAGCAATAACTAAAACTGCCACTGAAAACTTGCTTTAAGCATATTTCGAAGGATAGTTGTATTTCCTCTCCCCTTAATCACAAGCACTTTTTTCGATCTTCGAGTTCAAGTTTGATCACGCTCAAAAAAAGGAGGAAGCTGCTCATCTGCTTTCCAACTGTTTCCAACACAACCGAAAACTGTCCTTCTAGGCTGTTGGTAAAATCAGGTTGAATTGGCAGCGTGCCTTAGTAGCTGTGACCAAGGATAGTCATAACAAAAAGCTGCGACATTTGTCCATATCTAAAGATGTCCTTGAATCAAAGGCAGTCATCGCATGTCCTAAATTCCCGGTGTTGGCCCTAAGCTGGAGGTCCTTCGACCTTGAAATGAATCCTTCGTAGAGTCATCCTTGCATAAAACAAACGTCTGGTAGAGTACGCACGAATCATTGACTACTTTTTGAAAGTTTGGAAAGTGTTCAGGTCCTTAACAATATTTCAAAGATTCCATTTGACATCCTTCACATTATCTACACAACTTATATGAAGAGGACATCGTAATCAAAAATGCATCCATTCTCAGACCTATTAGGTCATATGTTTTGGTTGTATTGGTCTTGGAATGCTTGCTAGTTTACTTGAAGGTATGCTCCACAGTCTACTTGAGAGTAAACTTTTCATTAACTTTAAAAACACAACTCCTTTGAAGATTTCTGCAACCCAACCAAATCGCATTCAGTGATTTCATATACTAATTCAATTTGAACTTGTGGCACTCTGATAGTTCGTTGGGTGCAATTTTGACAAATCGTGCCAAACGCAATATGAATCGTCCATCCAGTTCAAGTAAATGGTGTGAGCATATGTTTTGATGGCAACTCTAGAAAGTGTACTTGTTAGTACACTTCGTAGTTCAATTGGCTGGTTTTGTTGAGACAGCTGCCATTTTGAAAAGTAAGTCTCTCATTCCAACCTAGAAGTGCCTCTACATCTATGATCGTAAATTCATCCTCTCGAAACACTAATTGCCCGCTGATTCAGCTATTCCACATTTCTCCTTCTTTATTTCATATTACTCCATTCAACTCAAAACATTGATTGATCTCACAGGAGCATGCAAATTTTGGCAGCTAATTTAAGGAAACACTGGAAGGAAGTTCGCTTGCAGTTCGATTGATCAGCGTTGAAGTATTCAAATGGGAGTACTTCCACAACGTTGGAATGCTCCTCTCTAGGCGTGCTTCTCGGAGAACTTCTCATCAATTAAACCTGATGCTAAGCCCAAATAGCGACCCAGCTTGCTAGAAGTTTACTTGAAGTCAATGGAACTAGCACATGTTTGTGCATGCTAAACATATGAGCGTTGGAAAATTGTTGACGTATCTACTTGTTGCACCTTGGCACCGGAGGTACACTTCTCTTTTTCATGAGTTGCTTGGTGTACTTCTGATTCAAGAAAGCTTATGCTATCAACAAAACGGCTGAAACTGCCTTGAAGTTGCCTCGAAGTCAACTTTGCTAGCACACCTTGGAATACACAAAACATCTGACCTAATGTGTCAGATATTTTTTGCAAAAATGACGTACAGCTGAAGACCATCGCATTGAAGTCTAAATGTATCAACGTTTTGTGGTCAATCATTGACCTCTAAAAACAGAGGGGTGCGTGGTAATTTTTGAGGGACGAGCCGAGCTAACTTCACTGCCATCATGAACAAGGTCATCTACAGGGTGTACCACTTGAAACCTGGACTAGAAAATACACTTAAAGTAAAATGTATTTTTCTGAGAAACACCTTGTCAATGAAATTCACCTAATGGATACAAGCTTATACTTCTTTTAATCCTCTCCCACTTCCAAAATGTGTTGTCTTTTGGGGGCAAGATTATTTTGATATTGATCATTGGCAGTAAATGTTGCTCCCTTGTTTTTGGGAGCTCAATTCTTATCCATTTTCCAACTTCAATGGCTTCCAAGAGAAAGAAAATTGTAAGCTGCAGATTTCAAGTTGCTAAATACAGTTTTCTGCCATTTTTGTATTAGCTTGACAAATTAAATCAAAGATTTAAACTGAAAGAGCCATAAAAAAATGGACAAATGCAAATGGCCTCAGGTTTGCTTTCCTCTCAAATTCTAAGCATTCAAGTTAATTCCATTTCATTTGCTATTTTAAGGTTTCTAGCCATTGTATAAGTCAGTTTGAATGTTTTCATATGCCATATGTAGGTCTTTGAAGGCTTTGTTTTTTCGCCATTAATCTTCAACCCTCGACAGTTGGTTATAAAAGCCAATCTTAGTACCTTTATTCCAATATTGACAGCTATATTTACAGAAAGAAGG
This sequence comes from Tigriopus japonicus, assembly GCA_010645155.1. Classification (NCBI taxonomy): domain Eukaryota; kingdom Metazoa; phylum Arthropoda; class Copepoda; order Harpacticoida; family Harpacticidae; genus Tigriopus; species Tigriopus japonicus. The sequence goes on from JAAGOF010000311.1 coordinate 213,756, forward strand.
CACCGGTAGAGAGTGGAGAGCTAGGAAGAGTATCATTTTGCAGAAATAATTCCATTGGTATATTTTAGGGCATTTTCATCTACTTCATTCATTTTCATATGACACACCCTGCAGAAGCACTTTCCGAGCTCTCTCTATGAGAAGTGACTCTCTCTTGTTAATCGTGATCAGAAAAATTTAAATCATAAATGTTTGGGTGTGCATACAGCTGGCTCGCAACTGCTTGATGCTAATATGTCCAGTCGTACCCAACACTGCATCTCCTTGTAAGTATCAGAAGGCCAAAAAGCTGGATTTTATGAGACATGAGATATATATCACACAGTATTGGTAATATTAAATGCCAACTCCTGCAAAAAATGATAAAAACTGGGTGTAGAGTACTTGCAATTTGACAAAAATAATGGCATGCCTATTCTTCAAGTCAATGATTTTTGTACAATTTAGGAGTAAAATCGGACCCAAATCAGTTATAACATTGGCTTGTTTTAGATCCAAAATGCTCAAAATATTACCAACTGATTTTGAGAATGATTGTTTGATGACTAACATTTGTCTCTAGTCAAATCTGTACTCATTTTGATAATAGGTTTAACACAAGTGTGATTAATCACTCTTTAACTGAACCGCTCGCACTTTTCCAAGCTAAGACAGGCGGAAAAAACTGGGAGGGAGGCCCCAGCGCAACATTTAAAAAAGTGGCTACAAACCTGGATTACACTGGTCAATTCCACGTTCTCAAACTCGAGGTATGCACACAAAACTCATTCCTTCAACAACTCGTAAACTTCTCCACGCACGAAGCTAAGGAACACTCTAGATCAGGGGTCGGCAACCATTTTTGGGTCAAGGCCCACGAAATTGGATTCGCGTTGTCTGGGGCCCACCAAACAGGCAGTGGTAGGTTCAGGGGCCCACAAATTTGCGGTCTAAGAGCTTTGGACCCACAAGTACAGTATTATGCATGGCTCTCGGGCCCACTATTTTGGACTTTCTCCATAGCTCCTGGGCCCACCAACGACCACCACTGGGCCCACATTTGGGCCGCGGCCCACCGGTTGCCGACCCCTGCTCTAGATTTAGTTCCGACCAACGTGGCTGGAAAGGTGCGGTCTAATGGGTCTAATCAAGGATGACGTAACACCTGGATGAATCTGCTGATCAAGTCAGCTGTTCAAGAGGGCGATTGTAGTCCAAATCTGATCAACGTGTTTCGACGTTCATTTCGATTGTTGTATGTTGAGGTGAACGCTCTTGTTAATCTTCCAACCTAATTATGGGTTGGGCGTGTGCTGCCCCTGGTTGTCGCACTGGGTTGAGGGCCCGAAAAGGCAAAAATGTCTTTGACATTGACCCACCCGCCTCTCAAGTAACCTTACATCGAATTCCTCAAAATCCAAAGCGTCGTGCAGCTTGGATGAAGGCCATCCCACGTGATAATTAGACACCACCGCGTAATAGTTTCATCTGCTCCCTTCATTTCATTGGCACCGATTTTGAACTCGATTCTCAGGACAAGAAGCAAAGTCGTGAAAGAAAGGTTTTTGAGCAAGAGAACGGATCACAACGCCAGCGAAAATTCCGTCGTCTTCGACCAACAGCTATACCAAGTCAATGGCCGGGAATCCCAAAATATCTATCCGTTAAACCAACCCCACCACGTAGTACCATCTGCTCTACTTCTACGGCCAGACTCAATCGTCAACTTGCCAAGGAAGAGGAAGAATTTCAGCAATTCATGAAGTCCCAGGCCATTGAATCCTTCCACCAATTGATATTTAAGCTTCCGGAGGTGACTCTCCCCGAGGGAGTGTCAGTCGTAGAACGTGAGAATTGTGTCATTTTCATGTTTATCGAAGAAAATGGAAAAACGATTGACATCCGCTTTAAATTAACAGTTTGGCGTGATCGCACGTTTATAATGACAGTTCATCGGACATGTCTCCCTAAATCAAAAGTTGCGCACATTACGAATCTTGATACAATCCAGTATGTTTGGGATATTTCTAATATCCTTGCCTTCCTTAAGACCTTTATGGAAGAGCATTCAAGACATGAATCAACATTGAAGTTGATTGTTGATGATTTCAAACAAAAAGTGTCCAACATTACAATCGAAGATAATGTCACCACCAAGAAAGTAGGATTTCTGCTCGAACAACTAACTTTGGTAACCGTTTCAAAGCATCAACGCAAGTATTCATCGGATTTATTGGTCTGTGCGTCAATTTGGAAGAACACATCAACTACGTTGTACAAAAGAATTCTCAAGGATAACGTTTTAACTCTGCCCCAAATATCGTGGCTCCAAAAGTTGTCATCGTGCCTGTCAACGGAGTTTGGACTCTCCAGTGCCAACAAAGAATATCTTCGTCGAAGAATTGCTGTTCTTCGTAACAGTGAAAAAATCGTTCTTTTGGCCGTTGATGAAATTTACGTAAAAAAACAAGTTGAATTCTTCAATGGAAAGATATGTGGTCTGAAAGATGGCGAAGAAGTGAAAACTGTTCTTTGCTTTATGATTTCATCCATTGCTGGTCGCTATCAAGATATGGTGGCCCAATACCCCATGACAAATCTGAATGCCGCCACGATGGAACAGTGTACTATGAGAGTCATCGATACATTGTCTGAAATTGGATTTCAAGTTTTGATCTTGTGTACGGATAACGCCAGCACAAATAGAAAATTCTTCACGAGTCTTGGAAGTGGAATGATGCAACCACATGTCACACACCCCTACATCCCCGAAAAGAAGCTCTTCCTACTTTTCGACCCAGTGCATAATTTTAAAAATGTGTACAATAACTTCCAAAGCAAAGCAAAATTTTCATGTCCAGATTTTGAAAACTTTGGCTCGATGTGGTGTCCATCTTTTAAGCACGTTGTCGATTTGTTCGAGATTGAAAAAGCAAAGCCAATCAAAATGGCCTATAAGCTTTCTCAAAAGATGCTCTCTCCTAAATCAATTGAGAAGACCAACGTCCAATTGGCTGCGGGGCTTTTCCACGAATCAACAATCAATGCGCTCGAGTTTTATGTCGAAAATCATGGAAAACCTTGGATGGATACGGTGAAATTTCTGAAACTCATACTGCAGTGGTGGAAGATTGTCAATACAAAAGTACCATACTTTCACATTAAGACTCGAGACCCCACCCGCGCACCGATCCGATCTGAAAATGACGAAAACATGTTGTTTTTGGCAAAATTTGAACTTTGGCTCAAAGAATGGGAGAGTCATCTGAAAACCCAAGGACGAGAGAGACAAGGCTTGACAGTGCCGACGATGCAAGCAATGACTTTGTCCACGCAAAGTTTGCAAAGTATTGCTCTTTTTCTGTTGGCAGAAGAGGGATTTGAATACGTGCTTTTGGGCAAGTGTCAATCAGATAAAATCGAAGGACATTTCGGTTGGTATCGGCAAATGTCTGGTGGCAACTATTTCATATCTTCTCGGCAAATTCTTGAATCTGAAAAGCTAATTAAAATCCAGTCCCTGGTGAAGTTTTCTGGATACAATTTTAATGATATAAAGTCAATGTTTCAAGCTATAAATGATCAAGATCAGGTTCAGATTGGATTGGATGCTATTTACCTCGAAGAGCTCGTCAACTTCATCCCTTCAGAAGAACTTGCTACAGAAGATTCAAGCATTCTCTACTATGTCGGTGGGTATTTGGCTCGATCTATGCACAAGAGAGTGAAGTGTGAATCATGCAAAGATCTTATTCGTGATGGAAAAGCGACGCTATTGCCAGCCTTTGAAGAAAATGGCATGGCCATGACGGAAGAAAAAGAGCGGTTTGTCAAGCAAGTGACTCGAGGAGGCTTGTCAAAACCCACTGACTTGGTATTTATGGTTTGTGTTCATATTCGGAGTTTTTTTGAGAGTATAATGAAGAACGTCGAGAGCAAAACATTTCTCTTGGATTGCCAGCATCCCAGAGACGTGTTTTCAACAGGATTTGTAAGTGCCCTTTCCTCCGATGTGGACACCGAAAACATCACTCTTGTCAAATGTAATAACGGCCATGGCTTTGAACCCTTTTGCATAGAACTCGCCAAAAGACTATTCAATGTGTTTTTCAAGAATTTTGCCGGAAGTAAGAATTCAGAAATTCACCTTAAGCGCTCTCATCAAAGTTCAGGCTCAAAATCAAGTGCCAGAGGGAGAAAAGTGGCAAAACTTCAATCCGAAAATTAATATTTCATTTCGAAGAATCCTTTAATGTTAATTGATGAACTATTACGCGGTGTTGTCTATGTTCCAATTAATTCACGTGATTTTGGCAGCATCTTATTATATTTTTCAATTGATTTATCTACTGTTGTTGAATTAATTCATTTGTTTATGACTTCTGTCATTGTCCAATGAATTCAAATGAATCTTCTATAAATTTACAAATTATGTTATGGATCACATGTCATTGCTCGGAATAATCAATTTACGTACATCTTGCTAATATTCCAAACTGTATTTATGGATCCTCCGTTTTAATAAAATTCTGGAATTCGTGAGTTTTGCCTCATGATTGCATTGATTACAAGGCAATGAAAATGGTCTCTACATTGAAAATTTGAACCTACAATCGCCCTGACTCAAACGGCGAGATGCGTCCAGATAATTTAGTCGTCCATGGTCTAATGCATCGTAAAGTGTGCAAAGTCAACCGACGCAACCCCGTACTCGCTCTTATGCGAACGTGACTTAGGGAGAACTACCGAATAAAAATTCCATGACAGTTGCAGCAAATTCTCCGGAGAACCAACGCGTATGTCAGACAACCCGAAATGTCCGGGGTTAGTTTTATTTGACAATTATGTATCCTTACATATGTGTAACGATAATAAATTCTAGGTTCCTACACTTGATATCTGAAGACACGATTTCTCATTGGCGACGAGAATTAAAGAACTCAGATCAAACATGCCCGTATTGAATGAAGAAGTAGTGAACCCCGGAATTCGAGTTGATGGATCACCAGAATTCAATTACGCAAGAATTTGGCATCTCAATAACCATGAGGCCAGGGGTGAGGCATGGCGTAGTGCGTACTCGTCGGGTTGCCGTCCGTGCGGAAGGCTGGGGTTCAATCCCGGCCGATTGCCACTCTCCAAAACTCAACTCTTCGGAGTCAAAATTTAGCATTTGAACCGTCTTTCAAAGCAAAAACCAAATCTACAAACTCAACTCTTTGGAGTCAAAATTTAGAATTGAACTGTCTTTCAATGCAAAACTAGGCAAGCCCCGGTTCGATCCCGGGCTTGCCAAGTCCTAGTGGCGTGTGGTATTAAGTTACATGCAGTAGTCACGGCCCTTGACGGCTTAGATGGGCGAATCTGGGGTCATTCCCGAGGGTGAGGTATAAATTAATGCTTGTTGGCTTGTCCACGTGGAGCGGCAATATCCCCATATGGCGGACAGCCTCTATCAGATCACCAGTACAAACAAACAAACAAACAAACAAACATGAGGCCTCAAGGGATGTCGAAGAAGTGGCCTATTGCGACATATTCAGAATGGAGCTCCAGCAATCAAGTTGCTACCCAATTGCTGCACCATTGAGCGTAGGCTCATTCAAATTCACGGCCATCGTCGATACAGGTGCACAAGCAAACGTATGCCCTCTCTGGGCCATCAGCACGCGGGACAAAAAGAACATGCGGGAACAAGACGTTTCCATCTGGCCATTCTGGAGCACTCCAATACGTCCAGTAGCGTCATGATGTAAAATACGTCATGGCAAGGAGAATGTGCTCGAGCGGAATGGCTGATTGTTGACGATTCTCATCTCGAAAGGCAAATTGATCCCATCATTTCCAAGTCTCTGGCGCTTGCCCTGAAAATGATCTCGTTGCATCCTAACATTGTTCCATTTAATAACGATTCGAAGACCAGACCAAAGGAAAAGCCAAAGGAACTTTACTATGCTTCCAACATTATGAACATGGACGGGGCAAAGACAAAACAGGACGATCAATCGCAGAAGTGGATCGCTGATGAGCGCTACAAGGCTTGTTTCAAAGGCCTGGGTTTCCTTTGGGGACACGTTGTACATTTATATCTGAAAGAAAAAGCAAAGCCCTTTATTTCCCCACAGGGACCGCACCCGTACTACCTTCAGGCTCTAATTGATGACGCAATTTCCAAGATGCTCCAAGATGGGGTAGTCGAACAGCATGAAGGTCCAGCAGAATGGATGTCAAACTTGGCATTTGTGTTCAAAGAAGGAGGAAACATTTGGGTGACGATGGACCTTAGGGGTTTGAATTCAGAGCTAAGAGACACGCACATACCAATTCCCAATCCTGAAACTATAAAAGCCAAGCTAACGGGATGCAAGGTCTTCTCCAAGCTAGACTTTAAGCACGCATTTCACCAACTGGAGCTGGCTGAAGAGTCTCGAACACTCACAGTATTTCGGTGCGGACCAAGACTCTACAGATACAGAAGACTGTGCATGGGCCTCAAGCCGGCATCAGGAGAGCTCTCGGCAGCATGCACGAAAGTGTTTGGTGATCTGCCATTTGTACACATAATTCATGATGACGTGATCATGGCAGCTCCCAGCAGACAAGAACACGACCAAGCTTTGGCCACTTTCCTGAACCGAGTTCGGGAGATTGGGATGACGCTAAACCCGGAAAAATGTTGCCTCGGTCCAGAGTCCATAACGTTTTGGGGCGTGAGGCAAAAGGATTAAACTCAGGCACCAAGACATCACATATTGGGTCTACCATTTAGGAGGCACTACGAACCCAGCATATTTGTGCTCTAGAAGCCCGATTCCTTGGAGCAAACTCCCACCAAACATTAGAGGAGAGGCTGACAAGACGGAATGTTTATTATACCACTATCAGAGTGGAGGGATTACCTTGGATATAGGACACACAGCCATTGCTCAGACATCTCAACTGAGTCCAGAGATCTCCGCCCTGGCAAAGTGTCTCCTCCGAGGAAAGAAAGGCATAAATCCGAATTTGCTATCTAGATACCAACATGTCATGCACAAACTGTTGGTAGCAGGTAGGGGGACTGTGTTCCGTGGTGCGCAAGTGGTCCTTCCTGTGAGTTTTCGTACCAGAGCCCTTGAGTTAGCCCACGGTGCAGCCCACCTGGGTGTATCGGCAATGAAGCGCCGGATGAGAGCGGTGGTTTGGTTTCCTGGAATGGATGGGAACATCGAAGGATTCATAATATCGCGTGAAAAGTGCCAAATGTTCGTACCCGCAGTTCCAGGACATACATCACTGCAGAGGGATTCGCCACCATTACCATGGCACTTGGTCGCAGTTGACTACTTCGGCCCCATCCCGGATGGCCGACTTGTGCTGTTTGCTCGTGATTTAACAAGATTTGTGGCTGCCGTATTTGTGCGATCAACCTCTTCTGAGAACATAATAGTGGGGCTCTGCTCCAAATTCCCAAAGTATAGCATCCCATCCAAGCTCAGAACGGATAACGGCGCAGCGATCTCAAGTCACTTGTTTCACAGCTATGTGAAAGAAAAAAACATCACACATTCGTTCTCACCTCCACATCACCCACAAAGTAACCCGGCGGAGTGCGCCATGAAGTTGGTGGGCAAGGCCATTAAACTTTCTGACCAGACCCCGCAAGGAATGGAACATGCACTAGCCACAGTCTTGGCGGATTTTCGCGACACCCCACATTTAGCCACCGGAGTGGCCCCGTCCAAGGTCATGATGCTCAAGGCAAATGATCCCGGATTGACCAAAATGAGACAAGATGAGCGGATCCGCAGAGGAAAGGGTATAACAAAAATGGGTAGAAGAACAAAACCGCATCCATATGGATAAGGGGATCCGATATGGATTCTAAACAAGAGCAGAAGCAACAAATTTAAGCCACTTTACTTACCTGATCATTTTCGTGCGTTGGCAAGTCTCCACGGGCACACCTATAAGGTGCAGTGCCCAGAAACAGGACAAATCATCAGTAGACAAGCAGACCACATCAAACCCATAACCACTCGAGAGAATCTGACTTCCCACTCACAGGACAATGCTCACCAGCCCATTATTATAGTTTCATCCAAAAACACTGCCGAGACGCCATTACCCCTTCCAACCGAGACAACGGGCCATGGGCCAAGAGGCGCCGCTCACGGACCAACGGCGGCGTTCGACGTCAATCCCGGGGTGAGCGGCCCAACGACACCAACGAACCCGAAAGCCATCTGGCCTTACTATGGGAACTGACGACACAATAAGAAGGCAATGTGGGTAAGATAAGCAAGAGGGGTATGGAGAGGAAGAAGAAGGGGGTGGTGGTGGTGGTGGTGATGATGATGAGGATGATGATGATATCTTTGGAGGGCCGCTCCCCTGAAACTGGAGGGCAGAGGAACTCGAACCCGCTTTGAGAAAGATAAGAGCTTCCATGATCTGAAAAATGGCCATTTTTTGTAAGCCACTGAGGGCGTTCTTCATTGATGGTAATCCCAGCACGATGAGTATGGAAATTCCAGTTTGTAGCTGGTGAGGACTTCATTTGTAAGTCAGTGAGGGCGTTCTTCATTGATGGCACTTCCAGCATGATGAATATGGAGTTCCATATCGTAGCTGGTGAGGACGCTCTTTGTGAGCCGGCAAGGGTTTTCTTCGTAAGCCGTTGAGGGTGTTCTTTGTAAGCCACTAAAGCAGGGCGTTCTTCATTGATGGCAATCCCAGATAGATGAGTATGGAAATTCCAGTTTGTAGCCGTTGAGGACTTCATTTGTAAGCCAGTGAGGGCGTTCTGCATTGATGGCAATCCCAGCAAGATGAGTATGGAAATTCCAGTTTGTAGCCGTTGAGGACTTCATTTGTAAGCCAGTGAGGACGTTCTTCATTGATGGCAATCCTAGCAAGATGAGTATGGAAATTCCAGTTTGTAGCCGGTGAAAGCGTTCTTTGTAAGCCGGTGAGGGCGTTAATCTCCTTGAGGGGGGAGTTAATCTCCTCAGACGTGACTAATTCATAGAGTTTAGCCTTAACCTCCTCATGTTGGTGGAGGTTGTCACGTCCCACGACCATGTCTTCTATTGGCCATGGCCCCCGTTGTGGGTGGGGGGTGATTGCAAAACACTTTAATTTCTACATGAACGAGACATAAACACTTGATCCAAATTCAGAATCGTGTTCAAAATCTAAATGCCAAATGATAGTCTCGATCAAAGAATGTGCGATGTCGAGAATTTTGAGAAGAGTACAGATCTGCACGTCTGACTTCTTCGAATTCCTAGGCTAAAGTTAATAAAGTTTGATTTAACGCCAGTAAAATTATTGGTGAAAGAGATTTTGTGAGGTCAAACATGTAAGTTTTTGTTATTATCCTTGGACTTGAAAAGCACAAGACGCAAACGGCCAAAAAAGCACATACACAGGACCCTCAAAAGCAACAGATTTGGGTGAAAGAGCAAAACATGGAAGTACTTTGTTGAATATTTATGGGAGTGATTACCGCATCATTTTACGGACCTGCTGCCGTCTCTAACTGCCGTTAGCAGCGTAGCCTTGCCAAAAAAAAATCTCAGTTTTCAAGGGTCAGATTTTCGAAAAATGTTGCATTTATGGGCAATGACATGGTTATTGCATGTTGAGAAGTATTGCAAAGTAATTTGAAAAAAATGGAGAAATTGGAAGCCTTCAATTAAACAAATTATTTGTTTTTAGGTTTAGTTGCCCCAGGAACCGATCTCCTCTGGCTATCTTGTTATTCAAAGTCGGGCATTCCTAATTTCAAAGTTCGGAAGAACCCTCTCAACTTATGTAGCGAAATTTTAGATAAAAGCAACAAAACATACTTTTTTGCAAATACAATGTCAAGAATTGCTATTTAAACTGCAATTTGTGCAGATAAGAAAGGCATTGTTGCAATCACCAGGCCTAAACCTTCGTTTTAGTTACCTCGCACGCTCATCAGAAACACAGGTCTTCCGAACTTTTTTTCCCGCCAAAAATGATGACGTCACTAGTAATTGCTGTAATTCAAAAAAAAGTAGTGAGACACAAATGTGGTTGAAAAAGTGAAAAAAATAGTTCTTTGAGTGAAAAAAGTTAAATCCATCAAAAGAGGGCAAAAAATTAAAATTAAATAGTTTTTACTTTTTTATCCTTGCTCTACTAATAAGGCTTTGCGTTTCCTCTTGACGTTCTTTTGAACCTGCAAGCGCGCAGTCAAAATAAGCTTCACAATGTGAATTTTTGAATTTCCCTAGCATTAGATGCATTCCAATTTCTTCAACGAGTGTTTCAACAACGCTGCCGACAGCTTCTACTTCGAAAGTGTTTGAAGGTCGTTCATCGTCCCCAACAAGCACCGATTTCAACACAAAGGACACGGCCGAAATGAAAAAGGAGCAATCGAGTGAACATCAACCTTGGTGCCATTGGGTTTTATCTATTCTCTCGTTTGGAATTGTTGTTGTTGTGGGTGTTGGTTTCTTCTTTTTATTCAAGAAAAAAGACTACCAAGTGATATAGTATAATTTCTACTTTTATTTAATATCAATGCTTTCCCTATCTTACCACTCTACACCTCTCCTGCCCGATCGATAGATTTCAGCTACTCGCTTGGGGATACAGGTTTTTCCTCCCTCTCGACTAATAGATTACATGTGTTCTTAACAAAGTGTTTCCTCATTTAATCGTCTTTAAGGACTAGCCTCCAAACATCTTTCATGGCGCAGTCGGCAACTCGACCCTGGTGAACATTGTCATTTCGGAGATACCGCCCGTTTTGATCACATTCCATTAATTGTCTCATCATCATATCCGAGATGATGCCGGACACCGAATACAGTTTTGGAAATTTGGCTGAGGCCAAACGTTACGTGAAAGGGCTTTCTCTTCATGTTCAGAAAACCATCAAGGCTGTCCAGCGTTTACATGAGGAAGTGACTGATATTGATTTCATCGCCGTTTCCGATGAGAGAAAAATCGCAATTGAGGACAAATTGTCTAAAGCTTCTCAATCGTTGGACAAGTACGACGCTTGCATCAAAGCTATTTACTTCATTGATGACAAGGATGCTCCAAGTTCTGCACAAAAAGCAAATGAATTATCAATCAGTGCCGAGGATCAAATTGGAAAAATACAATGTTGGTTGCTCAAAGTATCAGAAGCAAGAAATATCCAATCCAGACCATCTACTTCCCCTAATACAACTCATCAAACTATAAAACCAACTTATCGATCCTTAGCTCGCCCCCCTCCCATTCTTGATGTTGAAGCAGACATACGAGTATTTGATGATTGGACTTCAACCTATTCTATATTCTCTAAAGTAACGGGTCTTAGCGAACAGTCCCAAGATCACCAATTATCCACTCTTTGGACTTTCTTCACTCCAGAGATGTTGGGCATTATTAGAGACGTTTTGGATATTCCCGAGGACTCTGCACATTCTGTAGACCAAATTCTTATGGTGATTCGCCGTCACCTCCGTTCTCGTCGGTCCGTGAATGTTGATTGGCATGAGTTATTAACTTATTATCATTCCGACAATCAGCTGGTGAGAAAATAACATCATTTGTAGCACGGTTAAAAAAGCAGTCCAGATACGTGGGAGAGATAAGCTGCGAGTCCCTTGTCAAAGCATGTCTCATTCGTGGTCTTCGCGATGATCAATTGCGAACCAAAGTCCTCAGCACTTCTCCTGCACGTGATCTCAATGAGACAATCGAATTTCTTCAAGGTCTCGAAAGTGCTAAAAGTGACTCTAATGTTCTCCAAGGCACCCGAGAAGCTGCAATTGCAGGCGTCAGTAATCCAAAGATTAATATCAATCGTAATCAAAAACACGGAAAAAAATGGCATAACCAACAAAAACCCCTCAATATGACAAAAGTGGACAAAACTCTGAATCGATCAGAACAAAATTCTTGTTCGAATTGTGGGACAATTCATGGACCTGGAAATTGCCCTGCTCTTTTGAAAGATTGTTCATATTGCCACCATAGGGGTCATTTTGCCAATTTTTGTCGAAAACGTTTAAGGGAAAGTAAAAACTCTTCTCAAAACTATGGTAAAGCATCAGCAATAATAGCCGGTACGGATGTCAATCACGGTGTTGTTGTTGTTCCAATAAAAATTTGGCCCAACACTGAGGAACAAAACACATTTCAAACTTTCGAAGAGAGGAGCCGGATTATTTGGGCCATCCCCGATACGGGAGCGGATATTACGATGATAACCAAACAGGACGCCTCAAAATTGAAAATTTCTCCTCAACCATCACCAAAACATATTTGCTCTGCAAGTGGAAATCCAATACAAATTCTTGGATCCGCTAACGTAACCATTGCCCGTGATCAATTGCATTGCCAAACCGAAATATTTATTGGAGGATGCGACAGAAATTATCTCTCTTAATCTGTTTGCAAAAATCTCAAATACGTTCACGAAGATTTCCCGTCGATTGTTGCAGCTGCAGTATCGTGTCAAAACCCAAAATCAAAATCAACAAGCGTGAAAATTCTCGTTGAGGAGTTTGTGGACGTTTTTGGCAATGATTCGGAACTTGTTCCTATGAAAGGAAACAAAGTTGGTGAGCCCATGTTCAAGTTAAAACCCAACGCCGTCCCTTTTAATCTCACCGTTGCTCGTCCAGTCCCATACGCTTACAGGGAAGCCACCAAGAACGACCTATCTCGACTTACCAAATTGGACGTGGTCGAACCACTTGGAGATCGAGCCACAAAATGGTGCCATCCAATGGTTGTAGTTCCTAAGAAGGATGGTTCCGTGCGTATTTGTGCGGATTTCACTCGTTTGAACCAACAAGTCGAGCGACCAGTTCACCCTGTTCCAACACCCCTTGATGTAGTAACCTCTATTCCTCCAGAGACTACAGTGTTTTCAACATTGGATGCTCGATCCGGTTATTGGCAAATGCCATTAGCTGAAGAATCGCGAGATTTAACCACGTTCAACACTCCATGGGGAAAATACCGATACCTGCGATCTCCAATGGGTTTTATTGCAACTGGTGATTCCTACGCATTACGAGGTGATTTGGCACTTCAAGGTTTGTCAAATGTCGCTAAGATTGTCGACGACATACTCATCTACTCTAAGGACATGGAATCGCACATGATTCATTCCGAGCCGTATTGGAAAGATGCCGAAAGCACGGAATCACGCTCAACCGGAGCAAATGTTCGTGGGCTCAATCTGAGGTGAGGTATGCTGGTTATATTCTGAAACCGGGTGTCTGTCAAAGAACTGAAACTGTGGTGTTTGGTCAAATCTATTCAAACTTTGATCCGCTGACTGCCTCTGTGATCTTTTTTTGAAAACAACATGGTTTTGTCATTGGTAGAGACAGGAAGGTTAAGACGAATAAAACTGTCAAATTAGACGAAAAAAGACGATAAAATTACCAAATAAGACGAAAAAACCTGACAAATAAGACAAAGAAGACGAAAAAACCTGACAAATACAACAAAAAACGAAAAAAAACCTAACAAATACGACAAAAAAACGAATAAAACCTGACAAATACAACAAAAAAACGAAAAAAAACCTGACAAATACAACAAAAAAAAATGAAAAAAAACCTAACAAATACGAAAAAAAAACGAAAAAAAAACCTGACAAATACGAAAAAAAACGAAAAAAAACCTGACAAATACAACAAAAAAACGAAAAAAAAACCTAACAAATACGACAAAAAACGAAAAAAACCTGACAAATGCGAAAAAAAGCAAAAAAACTGACAAATACGACAAAAAAACGGAAAAAAACCCTGACAAATACGAAAAAAAACGAAAAAAAACCCTGACAAATACAAAAAAAGGAAAAAAACCTAACAAATACGACAAAAAAACGAAAAAAAACCCTGACAAATACAACAAAAGAACGAAAAAAAACCTAATAATACGACAAAAAACTAAAAAAACCTGACAAATACGAAAAAAAGCAAAAAAACCTGACAAATACGACAAAAAAACGGAAAAAAACCTGACAAATACGAAAAAAAACGAAAAAAAACCTGACAAATACAACAAAAGAACGAAAAAAACCTGACAAATACGACAAAAAAACGAAAAAAACCTGACAAATACGACAAAAAAACGAAAAAAAACTGACAAATACGAAAAAAAAACGAAAAAAAACCTGACAAATACAACAAAAGAACGAAAAAAACCTGACAAATACGACGAGAAAACTGACTTACACGGCAAAAAAGACTACTGAATTGCCTGTAAAGAGGATTAAAACTGCTGCCCATAAAGTAGACAAAATGTGTGGCCCAACTGAAGGGAAACAGCTGCACCCTTGTGCAAAACGGCAAAATCTACAAAGTTGACAAACGGAAAAGTGCTGAATAAGCAAGAAATGGTCAGTGGAACATAAATTTAAAAAAACAAGAGCTTGAAACCGCCCTTATTTCAACTTTTTCAATAGAGCAATATTTAGAAGCAGATATGCTGACATTAATTCTTCGAATAGTCAGATAGCCTTTTCAATCCAATTATCTTTCTTTGTGTCAGGAAACTCTACAATTTAAAATGTAAGTGTGGATCATATTTGCTGCCCAAGTCTTGGCGTTGAACTTTTTTGAAATTTGAGAAAAAAGCCTAAAATCTAAGAAAAGTTCCAATTTTTGACTAACTAGACGAAAAAAGTTGAGTGAAATTGCCGGATTAGACAAAAAAAAGATGAATGAAATCCAAATTAGACAAATAAATTTGTCGCAACGAATAAGGGTTAACAAGACAAATAAAGACGAATAAGTTTATTCGTCTTAAGTTCCTGTCCCTAGTCATTGGCATTGTTCAAGGGCATTCTTCACTTTGTAGTTTATTTAATTTTTCTTCTGCATATTTTTTTCGAACACTTTACAATCTTCTTTTGTCTTAAGAACCCCTACTGAGTAAGTTGACACACACGTGGTAATGCGCCCTCCATGGGCCCTCACTTGATCACACTCCAATGACTCCATGTAATACCGACCTCCTTGCCCTATGTAACGCAAAAGCTTAAATGTGTGTTCTTCCCTTAAATAACTTATCCAATGTATTGGCAGAAAAGTTCCTAGTTGTATTCAAATCAAAAGAATGGTCACCTTGTGATGACTTTGTTCTTTCAAGAAAGTGACCACTAGAAATAGAAAAAATGACGAAAACAATAACTCGATACCACCTTTGATCCTAGATCATTTATTAATCACTAGATAGTGTGCAAGCTTTAGTCAGGCTGATTTGGCAAGTGGGGCAGAATGCGTTGAATTTATGAGAAAAATGCCCTCATAACTGTTGAGCGGACAGTTAGTGTGACCAAACATACGAATCAATACCAACTTTTTTAAACTCGTTCTTGAAGCCACAGGTTACTTTTGTCCATACATGTATTGGATTAAACCTATGTTAGGCAAAAGCTTAAATTTGCCCTCCAAAGACAACCTTCGGGCCCACATGTGGGCTGCCGGTTGCCTACCCTTGCCCTACAGAGTATCTCTTACTATCATTGGCTGCTATATTCTGTAGAAAATTGTGCACCACTTGCTAAACCCAAACTGGACTTTAGTTATGCTGCAATTACACTACACTTGTTTTGTGGCATTTTAACGGCACTTATGTGAGTCACATCGCATTTGAGCTACAAATGAGTCACATTTCCGACTTGGAACATGTTCTAATTTTGTGTGATGTGAAGCACATTTTGTGACGTTCGTGTGCTAAAACGTCATGAGAAAGTCTGACGTGACCAAAAACTCAAATCTCAATATAAGACAATATTCATTCATTTGAACTCAACAATCTAATTTCCATGTTGAAAAAGAAGCTAGTGTCTCAAATAGAATTTAATAATAGTTGGTTGATCTAATTTTTGGATCATGATCACATCAAGGTTGAATTAAGAAAAGACGCTATGGTCAACTTGGCTTTTCGAAAGACATTGAGCAGTGTTGTCATAAAGGTTGAAAATTAGAGGTTATGTGCCCTAAAAATTAAAATTTCAATGACTGAAAAAATAAAAAAGAATACACGAGAATGAAAGCCAATCAAGATACAAATTAGAATATGTCTGTCAACAATAATAAACTTAAAACTTGACTCTCAAGTAAAAGAAAACAGAATTGTCATTTCAAATTCTTTAGTGGAAAGATTTGTCTGTTTATAAAAGAAACGCCACGAAAGAATAATGAAGTCATATCATATGACATTGATAAGTATATTTCATTGAGACACCAATTTTGCAAGTTCCAACACGTTTCCCCGCGTCAATAGAATTTCATTATATGGAATCCCTGACGGTTAGCTCTAGTATGGGAAAGGAGATTTGAGGAATTTGATCCCGTCGTGTAAATGCAAATGTGTAATCCAAAGCGATGTGACTCACATAAGTGCCGTTAAAATGCGACAAAACATGTGCCGTGTAATTGTACCTTTAAATGATCGTCAGAAAACGGGGTGAATACTTGGTGGTATACTATCTTTTCTAGAATCTTTGAATGCAAACACATAATACTAATTGGCCGTTAATTAATTTGTCATCTCATCTCTGTTCCTATCTTTGAAAAGGGGCAAGAGTTCAATGGCCATTTTTCAATCGGGTGGAATGCAGCCAGTTGTTAAGGATATATTAATCAATTGGGCTAATGGGCCTGCAATTTGAAATTTGATTTCTTTTAAGACTATGTTAGAAATGCCATCTAGACCGTGACTTCTCTTGTTCGCTAATTTGTTTATGACCTTTAAAACTTCCCGTTGATCTACTATTCTGAAGTAGTATGACCATTGGTCAGGTCTAACAGGAGTGTAATTTAGAAACGCGTTTTGGTCCAGTTCCTCCCTTAAATTGGTCACTTAATTTTTTGCCAATGGAGCTGAAATCTTAGATCAATTGTAATCTCTAGATAGCGAGCAAGTTTTAGTCTGGCTGATTTGGCAAGCGGGGCAGAATGCGCTGAATTCTTGAGGAAAATGTCTCCATCACAACTGTTGAGCAGGCAATTAGTGTGACCAAACATGTGAATCAAGACCAACTTTTTTAAACTCGTTCTTGAAGCCACAAGTTACTTTTGTCCATACATGTATTGGATTAAACCTATGTTAGGCAAAAGCTTAAATTTGTGTTCTTCCTACCAATGACTTATTCAACGTTATTGTCAAAAAAGTTCCTAGTTGTAGTATTCATATCCATGGCATGGTCACCCAGTGACGTCTTCGGTTTTTTCAAGAAAGTGACCACTAGCAATAACAAAGAATGACTCAAAAACATTACTCAATTCCACATTTGACTCACCACTTGCATGGTTGACATTTGCCTGGTCACACATTTCAAATGTTCCCGCACTTTTGTCCGCTCAACAGTTGGCGACCATGGACACATTTTTAGGCCTACACTCGGTATAGTATTAATAGAAGTCAATGGCTGACATACTCATTGAAGGCTGCTGCCATTTTTTGCTTGTCAGTCATTAACACACTTCCATTTTTAATTGCGTTGGAGTATGCTCCTGCTCCGTGTTGTATCCCAAGAGCTTCTCATGGACGTCGGATGTTATGGGTCATGGGATCATGGGTCAAGATATCCATGAGCTTCTTTACACCTTTCCAGATTGTCTTTGAATTGAATTGATTTTTATCAAAGAAATCTTCCAAATTTTTGCTTTTGTTGCCTTGATTAATTTGTAATGCATATTTGAATATTGTGTGAAGAGTTTGCAATTTCTATTTGTTGACTTTTTATGTACTTAGAATATATTTTTTGCTTTTCCTTTCCAGACCTAAGCAGACCCGTAGTCATCCAGGAATTTTGCGAATGAGTAGCGTTCATGGTTTTGTCTCTTATCAAGGGACATGACTCGAATAAAGCAATCTCAAGTTGTGCTTGAAAATTTTGAAAGGAACCCTCTGGATCGCTTTCGCAAAACTCCCATTTAGTATCCCGAAGTTTCCTACGCAACTCTTTTATGTTTTGGGGTGTGTTTTCCTTCGAAACTTAATCTCATTGTTCTTATTGTTTATTGTTTATTGCATTGACAACTCAAGCACTCCCTGGGGTGCATAATGAGTATGGTCTTTGAATTTCCTGAGGTCAGTTTTTTGAAACGTACTATCTCGGAGGTAAGCTACCTCCGAGGTAAGAGATTAGCAGTGCTGCCATTTCTAATTCATGGTTTATGTCTCTTACCTCTCAAAAGATCTGGATGTGGTTAGCTTTTAAACCCAAAAACTTCAACCAATATTACCATACCATACCAAAGGACCAATATTGCAATACCTTGGCAAAAATTGACTTCAGAACTCATCAGTAGTAACTACTGAGGTGAGTTTTAAAAAGTCCTACCTTGGAGGAATCTACAAAATAGCTTAACTTTGTGGAATAGTGGAGCTGTTGCGTTCACTTGAGCTAGTTCATTGATATATTTATGGTTGGACTGTAAAAGTTATTTTGTAAGTATGAGCCACCGCAAAACAGGTTTCATGAAGACAACTTCTTCAATTAAAGCAGAGTTTGGCATCATCCATCTAATTTTCGCGGAACTTTCCTCAAAATATCTCTCAATTCTGCCTTATTGACGGAAACAGTCATAGAAGTTGAATCTTTGAATTTAGCTCTGGAACTCCACATGCGTTTTTTTAAGTAAGCATTTGTAACTACTTAAGGTTGTTATAGAGATTGCTGCAGTAAACCAAGCATTATTTCTTTGAACTTCCCGCCTTAATCTTTGGTTGTTCCGTAGATGTATCCACTTTGCTCGTCCAAACACCCCCAACTTGGAAGATAACAAACTCCAAATGACCAATTATTTACAGAAAAAGTAAAGAAAAGTCTTTACTAAATTTACAGTTGACCTTTATTATCATGTAGCTCCTTGATATGAAGCTACGAGGAAACTATTTATGAACTAGCTACTTCGCAAATGTTTAAGAAACTCACCTCTGAATGCACAAACGTTATGGAGTAGTTAAGTTGTTGGGTTCAAAATACAAAAATTGAAAGTTAACATGTATAAGCTACTCCATAAGTACAGTACAATAAAAGCAAAAAGCTCATAATCCAAGCTTGTTTGTAAGTGTACAGGGTGCGCGAGCAAAAACTTAAAAAAACAGGCTAAAACTTTGACGACCTCTTTGTGCATTTTTCACAGCCATAAGACAAATTTAGTTTTAATAAGAGTTGGGGAGGGTTCAAAATTGAATAATTGTTATTCAATATGCCCTCCACCATTTGCAATAATTGCCTCTACACAAGGCCACACAGAACGACAGCTCTTCTGCAGGAACTCTGCAGACATGTTGGCCCTGGCCTCCCTGATCTTGGCCTTGAGTGCCTCCAAACTGGGATGAGATGTTCGCCCGGTCTCAGCCTCTAACACGCCCCAAACCGCAAAGTCCAAGGGATTGACATCCGGCGATGACGAAGGCCACATGTCCTTGGGCCAGAAGTCAACAAAGTTGGTCCTGCAAAATTCCTCCACCTTCTTTGAAGTGTGGCATGGTGCCCCATCCTGAGTCCAAACATAGTTTTCCAAGGGATAGTTGGCTTTCAACCAGGGCAAGACTTTGTGCCTCAGTAGATAATAGTAGGTGTCTGAGCCCACCTTCTGCCCTTGGTTGAAGATGTGGAGTGGCATCCTCTTCCCGTCGGAGGCCACGACCCTGAAGACCATTATCTGGGCCGGATGTTTGGTGCAGTAGACGCCCTGTACCTCTCGCACTGACTTGGCCAGGAATCGGTTGTTTTGTCGGTTCACCACTGCGTCCTGTAAATGTAAAAAAATTCTTGTTGGAGTAAATTTTGACCATGTTGCGGTGGTGCTTGAGATAGTTGAGCACTTTTTTGCACCTTTCCAAACGAATTTCTTTCATTCGGGCTGTTAAAAGGTGTCAAGGGGTTCTTGCATAGGACTTCATACCCAAATCATTGTGAACGACTGCTCGGATGGTGCTCTCAGCCACGTTTAACTCAGCTGCCATGCTCCTCATTGACGTCATGGGGTCATCATTGATTTTGGCCTTCACCTTGCTTATCAGTTCCTCAGACCTCTTTTTGTTGTGGCCACCAATGCCTGGCTTCCTCTTCAGGTCATCCCCGTCCTCCATGACTTTTTTGACAGTGTACCCAGTTGGTAACGTCACGCCAATGACCTCCGTTGCTTTCCGGATGTCGACTCCGGCGTGAAGCAAATCTGCCAGGCGCAACCTTTTGTTCTCTTGATCGGACATTTTCAAAAGAGGAACAATTTTGTTCTGATTGAGTTTTCACGCCAGTTTTCAAGGTTTGCGTTGCCGTTGACCAATCAAAAATCGGTGGAGAAAAACGCGGGATATTTGAAATCAAACATTTTTTAAGTTTTTGCTCGCCCGCCCTGTACAATATTGTCATTTTGGGTAAATCTTAAAATATCACTAAACAAAAATATTAAGTTGTGTTTTGATACTATAATTAAACAAGGTCAATAGAAATTTGTACTTCTAGACAGTCATTTTGAACAACAGTTTGGACATTCCTCACAAAATCAAATAAAACTTAGTGCAACTTAATTTGGAGAGAGGGAAAATAGGTTTACAGTTTACAATACCCTGCCTGAGGATCTTTGTTTTGGAAGCCTTACCTGTCATTACGCAAAATTAACGTTATTTGCCGTACTTTTCAAAAACTCACGAAACCTTGAAATGTCGACACAGGATACCTGGTGTCGACACTGACACCGAAATCCGAAAAAGCCGGTGTCGGTGTCGACACTTCGACAGCGACACCTGTTTCTCGCCCATCTTGCCTAGCCCTGATTGCCTTTTTTCCTTTCCATTTCCCCACACCCTTGGATGAATCATCTTGATATGCAGATTTTTCAAACCTTGTCATCATCGTGCGAAACAAAGATTCACTTGATTTTTCTTTCGTCGCCTTTGGGTTCGTAGAAAATTTCTCCTTGAGTTTTTTGTTTTCCGCAATTCACTTGCTTATTCACGCTTCCTTTTGTTGTCATGATCCCTGGTGATATTGACGACAATTTGAGTTCAACATCTTCTTGTGGGTTACCCTAGAGACGCTCTAGGTTACCCGTATGTTTGTCTTTATCTACCAGATCAGGGGTTTGCAAACCCTGGCCCGCGGGGCAAATGTGGCCCGCGAGCTGATTTTGCGTGGCATGCGAGAGAATCTGTCATTTTCAATAGATTGTGGCCAGCAGTTGCGGTAGGTAGAAAGTAGAATTTAATACTAGAAATTATTTGCCGTTTTGGATGATGTGGCCCGCGGGCGCCAACGGTCCGGCCAATTTGGCCCACTACTAAATCAGTTTGCACACCCTTGTATTAGATTGTAGCCGGACTCGGAGCCGTTTTGATCTTCAGGACAGTGCTCACTTGCGCAGAGGTTTGTTGGACAATTTCCTTGAAAATGACCCAACTCCTGACATTTGAAGCATCGACGAGGTTGGCTCTTGTGCAGCAAACGAATTCTCCTTGTTCCGACCACGAGGAACTCTGGTACCACGGTTGATAGCTCGATGAGAATCGTCTTGTTGCCATTGGCGATACCCGCGAGTCTTGGATCATCTTTTTCCCCACAAATCTCATCTTTTAAATGGAATAGCGGTCTGGCAAATCCTTTGATAAGCTTCGTCAAGTGCATTACGTCACAATCATCTGGGAAGTTGAGGAGTCAAAGTTTGGTGTTTTCTTTCCCCCACGGATAGCACACTTCTACATATGTTCACCATAACTCCGTTGAAATTCGTATTCATCACCGAATCTGTCTTTCACTATGATGTCTTGGTCAGTTTAGACCTTTACAACCTTTCTAGATCCGTCTCCATTGGGTGGACCAAGGATTTTGATAGCTTTAGAACCTCGTTCTTGGCAAGCTGCAGTTCGAGGAACAGAAAATCTGCTATCACAGCATAGGAATTCGTGAGGTCTTTAGAACACGTTGGTGCCGATAGTCTCGACACTGTTGCACTCATGGGTCCCCAGTGGACCCCTGGGGCCCCCCAAGGTTAATGATGAGCTTGATGGGACCCGATTGGAAATAGTACGAAGTGGCTAGACATACAGCAAGTTTTAAGACATTTTGATTAGGGTAGTTGCAAATCACACGATTTTTCTTTTTTGGGTCTAGTTGGTGTCTTCAACGTCATTTTGTAATGAATCTATTAAAGTTTTTTCTCAAAATCTCGGGGTTAGTTTTAACATTATTCTTTAAAATTCAGGTTGTCAATTCTTTTTATATACCTCTCCATTCATCACATTTTAATTCGCTATTTTCAAAAAAGGTAAATACACAAAAATATGACATGCAGTTGTTGAAGAGGGATTCTAAATATCTTGTATATAATAAATCCATCCCAAAATGATGGCCATTGAAAAGCTCCAAAGTTCAAATCAAAACATTCAAACGAAGTCTCAAAGTCCAAAGCTGCACACTAAAAGCGTTTCAGCAGCTTGAATTATTGTAACATCATGCTTTTCTGACGGGTCCCATCAAGCTCATGGGCTTCTTGGATCTGAACGCCCACAAGAGACGTCCACAAGAGATCAAATCTCATGATTTCACTCTTTACTTGAGAGCTCTAGGCAGTCTCTAGGCTAAATTAGATATTTGTCTGGTCGGCCCAGGAATAAAAACGGCTTTGGACATCAACCGAGGCATAAAGGTCTTTCATTATCCCTGCTCTATCTGTAACATGCAAAAAGCCATCATCACTTCACAGAGTAACCTCTTTTTGTTGGCCGTTTTTTTAAAAGGAAAGAAAACTCTCTAAAAAGCTATTTTTCCATGTCTTGAGAGACACTCCCAATTATGTTATGTCTAAAAATGTGATGATAATATTAGTGCTTTAGCCTTTTTTTAAATTAAGCTCGTTTTTAGCTCTTTTTAAAAAAAATTTGCTCTTTCAGATCCAAAATTTGCTTTTTAACTCTTTTTGATATTTAACAATTGGTCACTCTAATTGCATGGTTGACATGTGCCTCCTTGTACATTTCAAATGTTCCAGCCATTGAGTTCTATTAATACTAGATCCCTCTTACACTCCCGTGTAAAATTAAAAATGTGTCTCCAGTCGCCAATTGTTCAGAGGACAAAAGTGCGGGAATGTTTGAAATGTGTGACCAGGCAAATGTCAACCATACAATTGATGAATCAAATGAGGAATTGAGTTATGTTTTTGGGTCATTTTTTGTTATTGACAGTGGTCACTTTCTTGAAAGCACCAAAGTCGTCACTAGATGGCCATGCCTTGGATTTGATTTCTAAAACTAGGAACTTTTTTGTCAATACATTGAATAAGTCACCGGTAGGAAGCATACAAATTTAAGCTTTTGCATTATATAGGTTCAATCCAATACATGTATGGACAAAAAATAGCTTGTAGCTTCAAGAACGAGTTGAAAAAAGTTGGTCTTGATTCGTATGTTTGTTCACACGAACTGTCGGCTCAACAGTTGTAAGGGAGACATTTTCCTCATAAATTCAACGCATTCCGCCCTGCTTGCCAAATTGGCCTGACCAAAGCTTGCATGTCATCTAGTGATTAATAAATGATCTAAGGTTCCCACACTGTTGTCCCCTCAACAATTGGAATGGTGACAGGCAACACATTTTAACGATTGCATTGTACTCCCTCTAGTATTTAATATATCTCAATGAACAAATCCCTAACAAAAGACAACAAACAACATAACGACATCGCTCCTCTTGGAATCCGTAGCCTCCGGGAGAACAAATAGAAATGATTAATAATTAGCAAATTTGGAAAAAGATGTTTTATGTGTTTTATTTCTATTCTAATTCAAATGACACGATCGACCAAATTATTCAATACATAATGTTCCGTCAGCAAGCTGTAATGACTTTGAATTTCCCGGCATATTTCATCTACGATTGGTTGTATCTTGTTCAGTTGCGTTTGTGTTCAAGTTTCTGTTTCATCCATATTGTAAAAACGAACGTTCCTTCAACCATAAATTTGTATGTGGTCTTCCATAGTTCGGTAAGACGAAATTGCTGCACAAGCCAACATCAAGGTCATTGGTGTCAGGGTATCGTTGCCGGTACAACTGTTAGCCGTGTGGGAATTCAATTGGTCAGGGATAGTGATGATGTGTTTCGAACCAGGAACCAGGAGTGCTGCCACTTTTGACTCGGGAGTTTATCCGTGTTAAAAAGGGCAAGTTGTATTGAACTTTTTAAAAAGACCTAAACAGGGACTAATTTGGCAACACTCGAACTAATTCGATTTCGAGTTCCATCCATAGTTACAAAAATGGATTTCGAGTTGGCAGTGCTGCCATAATTTATGGCAGATTCTAAAGAAGCTAATGTGAAAGAAGCGTCGACACAGTCACGTTGTTTGGCTTTTTTGAAGCTTCAAAGGTTTGCTTCTGGTTGTCAAACTCAAACCATGTCCGATTCACTTCCTGTTCTCGGATCCGCCGAAGTTCCAATTGGTCGTTGAAATCATGAAAGGTATCTTCTAGTTTCTCAAATTTGACGGAAAATTCGTCCGCGGCAGCCTCCTCATCGGAAATCTCTTCCACAGCCTGACACAAAATCGCAGCTTCTCGGAAGTGATATGGACACTATATTTAGAATACCAGGACGACAGCTTGCAAGCTGCAATCCAGACTACAAATCAGTGTTGCGAAAATTTTCAATAGCATCAGTTTTAAACCATGGAATGGTCGTGCCCTCTCTCTCCTACTCACAATAATTCATCCAGTTCTATATAAACCTTCCTTTGCTGATAATTAGAGCTCGGAATAATATTCAGCAAAAAGTAGCCAAATATTCATTATTTATTTACCAAAAAGGGGGAAAATATTTGCCCAAACACTTCAAATATTCAAAAAAATCGCGGTGCCTTTTTGGTACAGATTGAACTTCTCAGTCTATTTATCTTCTTGCCCTCTGTTGAAGAAGCATTGAACCACCAGTATCATCGACAAGTTCTCTTCGGTGAGGCACTGACGTCTGTCAGAGAGGACGTTCTTGTACAGGGAGAATGAACGCTCAACATCGACACTTGCTGTTGGCAAGTACTTCATTTGGGCAACATCCAATGGAGACATCCCATTCGGAAGGTCTCCCTCACCAACGATGGCCTTCTGGACCTTTCGGACTGTTTCCAATCCTGGATTCTTGGAAAGCAAACTCTCCATCTTGGCCTGCAGGGCCCTTCCAACAGGGCCAGGGCAGCTCTCCAGCCTGGCCTTGGTGTTGTTGATGAGTGTGAGGGCCTTGTCCAAGGGCAGACCCTGTTCCTCAAGGCTGGTGATGGTCATGGGCAGGAAGGCCAGGTTGGAAAGGATGTAAGTGAGGTCCCTGGTCACGCAGCTCTTGGCAAACTGCTCCTGGCTCTCTGTAATGCACCTGGCGTCGGTGCTTGTGAAGCTGTCCACCGCGTCCTTAACCTCCTTGAAGTACTGCGCGTACCAGACGGCTGCTCTGACCCAAGTACCCTACCTGGTCAACACGGGTGCAGGGGGTAATTGGATGCCAGGGCAGCAAGCTCTGAACTCGGTGCGCCTCAGTGGAGCTTTCAAAAACACCTTCTTTGTGCTGGAAATCAGGCGGTTGACCTCAGGAAAGCTCTCCACTACCAAGTCACAGATGCGATGCAAGGCGTGGGCTGTGCAAGTCAGGTGAAGCAAGTTCGGGAAAAACAACCGCATATCCTTGCCGGCTTTGACCATGTAGGCTGCGCCGTCAGTCACAAAGACCTTTGCCAGATTGTAGTCAAAATCAGGGGAAATCCAAAGCACAGCCTGATTCACAAGACGGGCAATGATTCGCTGTCTGTTCGCTCAAGGAACTTGCAGAGGACTAAGTGAGGTTGGTGGTACTTTTCGGCATCAAGTCTTCCGCAAATCACATTTGCAACGGCCCGTCCCAAGCAGTCAGAGGATTCATCCACACTGATCCAAATGGGGAAACCACTGAGGTCAGCCCTGATCTGGGAGGATACTTCCTCGTAGCATTGGGGCATGTAGTTCTTGCGCAGCGAGGACTCATTTGGGATGGATACAGCAAGGCGCTCTTCCAGAAAGACGCGGAATTTGGGGTGCTCCAACTTCGACCAAGGAATATTGGCAGCTAAGAAAACCGAACAGAGTTCCCTGCCAATTTCTTCAGATTTTGAAGGATTCTTCTTTTTTTGCAACACATCCTCGATGTGTGCCTGGTTCTTGGCAACATGTGTCTCCTTCAGCTTGAGATTGCTCATGTGCCTGGACGTCTTCAAGTGTTGCTGAAGTTGCACCTTGCAACTGGCTTTTACCAGGCTCTCACAGGGCCCACAGGAGATGGAGCTCTCTCTGTTATCGAGTATTCGGTAGGGGAAGTCCTTGCCGGTGTTAAGGCTGGTAAGCCATTTCCTCTTGTTAGATATACTCATGGTGATCGATGATTGATGGATGACAAGGCGGAGACACAATATTTTCTTTGTTTATTTTCTCGCCTAACGGCAGTTGTGCATCCAAAAGGCGGGAAATTCAAATGTGGAAAAGGAAAAAAACAGAGATCCTCAAAATGACAGATATATTCATTTTCCTCCAAAATTCCCGAAAATATTCAAAAAAATATTTTATATATTTTTGAATAAAAGTCCTAGCCTTACTGATAATACAAAGGCAACTTCAATCTTTCACCATGACTTGACAAGTTGAATTAAATACAATGAACGTATTCAAACCAGTGTTACAAACTTTTTGGAGAAACTAAAACAAAATAGAAATTGTTCATGAATGCTACGTTCTTAAAACCAATTTGTTCCTCGATTTGGCTTTTTTTTTTAATTCTCCACCAAAGATTGCTTGCTAAAAAAGCCAAATAGAGGAATGATTTGGTTTTGAGAAAGTAGCATTCATGAACACTATTTTGTTACAGTTTCTCTAAAAAGTTTGTAACACTGATTTGAATACGTTCATTTCATTTTATTTAACGCTAATCAAATCAATAAATTATATTCGATTGAGGAAAGTCATCACACTCTCAAGTGATCAAAACGATACCTCACTGGTCAACAAGTCATGATTTAAAGCTGAATGACTAATTTGAAAAAATTAAAGTATGATTCAGGGTTACCTTATTATGTCGGAATTTAAAGAATATACCTGTCAATGCCGCACTTTCACCTTTCATTTTTGCCATAGAACTGGTTTTTTAAACAAAGTAACACACTGCTGAGGAAACATTTCACATAATTCCAATTTATTCCTTTAAAAAAGTGTCGTCATTGTATGGTTTAAAATTCCTGCTATTTTTTTGTTTTTGGTTGCCGACTATCTACTACCGCCACAAGGAATGCCATTCCCTGTAAACAAGGATTTCTCCCAACAGCCTCAATCCGATCCTCAACAGGATTTGAAATGTCGCCGTCTGGGGAAGCACTTACACTCGGCTCTTATAAGAACGCATTATTACGCGCGGCCACTCTTGTTTCCTTTAATTGGAAATTTTCGCAACACTGATTTGAAGTCTGGATAGCAGCTTGCAAGCTGTCGTCCTAGTATTCTAGATATAGTGTCCATACGGAAGTGATTAACAGCCGTACTTATTCTTCGTGTATATAGTCCTTATGTTATATCGTTATATCGAGTAAGTTGGGGCGAAACTGTTATCATTCTCAGAGTATGAACAGCGTTGCCAAAATGGACAAGCCGTTGCCACAATGACATTTCAATAACTATTGATAAGGGAAAATTGGCTTTTGAAAAGAAGAATGGCTTAAATTGAGAGGTGGATGATTAAACATACAAATTGGCACCAAATTGACTGGATTTGGAAGCATAAATCTCATGTTAACCACATGGAACAAACACAAATTTCTAAACGCTGAGCAAATAATGTGAGTGTACATAGAGACATTTTCAAAGCTTGTTTAATTAATGTAGGCTTGTGCCAATAAACACACACATGGACCTTAAATGAAAAAATACAGGTCCTAAAATAGTAGATTATTGTGCATTGAGAGTGCAAGACTGGATAGATATAATTCCACTGCAGAGGGTGCTTCAATGCCAGGGGTATTGAGGCAGGTCAAAAACTATAAATGCAAGGCCAAGAGGTTAATGAACTTACTCTCTATTTTACTCTTTTCATTTAAGGATTGGCACAAATTTCTTTAGTGTTTAGCTTAAGGATGACAAAATTGTTCACCACACAATGGACAAAAAATCAGAGTGCCAAAACTTGCAAAATTGAGGAAGTTGTGTTGACATTGATAATGGCTCAATAACCAATGACATTGGCTCTGAAGCAACCAACTTTAGTTCTACATATTTCAGGGAAATGTGGATCGCTTTTTCTGTTTTGAGGATTCTGTTTGACTCTTTTTTTAAACTATGTGATAGCTACACCTATAAATCAAATAATTTTCATCACCATCATTCAAATGTCACTGTGGACACAGTTTGAAGATTTTGGCAATGTTGTTCCTTCTCTGAGAATGATAGCTGTTTCGCCCGTTTTGCCCCAACTTATGTTGATAACTTGATCTTTGGCTAGCCTCAGCTGCAAACAAGGCAGACAAAAAGACGACAATGGCCTCTCTATACTCCTCTAAGGTTCGTGCGTGGACTCTACTCAGAAATTACTTTTGTAACCTGAGACATTTATTTCGGGCATATTTATTTAAAACTGTATTTGACCTCTAAAACTGGCATGATGATGTGAGATTTTGGCAACGCTAAAAAGTTTGTTTACGAAGATTTGTTAGAAATATAGGGCTCACAGTTGACTTCTACTTTTGTAGTCGGAAATCCATCCTGATCTTTCTGGAGGCACTGAGCTAAGCAGTGCTGACAGCTGGGATACTTGCATGCCAGCTAGCATATTTGCAGGGTTGGTTGGGGGGGACAACTTTTTTGATTTTCCCCTTTTTCCATAAATGGGATTAACGAGATAAACGGGATTAATGGGGGAATAAACGGGATAAATCAGGAGATTAATGAAAAAGCCAATTTGGATGTGTTTTTATGATTTTTGATATCCCTGAAAAATTGCTCATCCAAACTAATACCATAATTAGACAATATGGCTGAAATAGTCCATAAATATCCCATGGTTCGTGGGAACTGACAACTTAAGGGTTATGCAGTCTTAAGTATCAACAATGGTGAATATGTCTGGCACCAGTTTAAGCACACAATATTGCAAAGCATGTTTTGAATTTCTTGTATACAAAGCTTTTTGTTGAGCTTCAGAAATTTGCTTTAAGTTGGTACTTTTGAATTCTTATTTGTTTTTTTGCAGAGCCCTGAAAATTTTGGGTCTAAGAACTATATATGTAACTCTTAACAGCACCTGTTGTACTGTCCTCAAACTCATGTGAAACCCTCAAGTACTGTCGCTAAGAGAATTTCTCAATAAAGCTAAACAGGAACAAAATTTAATTTTCAGTAAAAACAAGCATTCATCCACCTAGAATCACTTTTAGTTTCCCAAAAATGCATGTTCCATGTAATAAAATTTGGTTGTTTGGATTTGCAACTGAATTTTACAAAATTTACCTTTTTGAGACAAAATGCCAAAAACCTGTTTTTATTGTTTGAACAATTAATGTTACATGAGTCCGGCATATTTCCGGCGTACGTGCCATTAATCTGGCATATTTTTGAAGGGGTTCTGGCATGTTTTTACACAAGGAACCAAGCAGCACTGGACCAAACACCCGAAAGAGAAAGGTGAGAGAAACATCTTGACCACAGATCTGTGATCTTGACATCCAATCGAAGGGCGCTAAGGGTGCTCCAATATGAAGGCTCCCCGTTGAGTTTTAACTAGTCGAATTAAGTCTAGCCGGCCACATCAGTATCTGAAAGCAACAAGACTCTTCATTTGTAAGTGCCAGTTCTTATTACTAAAATAACTCCTTCCTCCATGTAGTTGGTTTTGATTTCAGCCCCTTCCTTGACTTTTCGAGCCTTCATCCAACTCGAGACTCACAGAACACTGAAGGAAGGCTTAGATCCTTTTGAGGATATGGCCGCCGACGAGAAAGAGTCCGAATCGAAGCCATGTCCAGATCCGACCCAACCACCTGATGATGAGGATAATAAAAGCCCTGATCTCCACAACATTTTGGAAGTGCTTGACGACTTGGAGAAGCGCATTGAAGACTACCAGAAGCAAGCCCTAACTCTTATTGGCGAGAGGCATTCCTTGGAAAAGACCCTCGATACCATTCATTTGGTACCCGTCGATTCAACTATGGGTGAAGCCGATCAGCAAGACGTGATATCCCACGTCAAACGATTGCGAACCAGACTCGCCACGGTGACGATTCAAGTGGAAACGGCTCGAGATGAGGTTCAATCCCAAGCTTGGGCAGAAGTGAACGCTCGAATTGATACCCTGATATCGAGCATCGAAAACGGGGAAAACCAGTCGAAAAAAGTGTTGGAAAAGTACCTGAACTCTTGCTCTTGCGAAACGGTCACCGAAGATCCCAATTTTGAGAAGTTGGTTTTGTCTTGCTGCCTAGACGATCAGAAAAAAGTCCACCGGAGATTGAAGATGATGGCAGAGCAAGTTGAGGCTATTGAATTTTCAGACTAGCTCGCTTTTATACATTGCAAATTGGTGTCGCCCTTGTTGTTATGATATTCCTCCAGATTTGAAACCATTGATATATTTAGTTGCATCCGTATAAACTTGTCAAACCACCAAGATGTGTGTTCCGTTCCCCTCTCAAACGTCAGGTAGAGGATAGTGCAGCCAGATGGATTGAATCAAAATTCCCAAGGAAATGAGTCACAATTTCAAAAAAAAAAAAATCCCTAGGAAGATCAAAGAAATCCCAAGATGTTTTCAAAATTCCAAAATAATGTCATGATTTTGGCGCAACCTCGATTACTGTCGCCTGGATTTATCGTCTAGATCAGGGGTGTGCAAACCCTGGCCCGCGGGCCACATTTGGCCCGCGAGAGCATGTCATTTTCAATAGACTGTGGCCCGCAGTTGCGGTAGTTAGATAGTAGAATTTTATACTAGAAATTATTTACCGTTTTGGATGGAATGGCCCGCGAGCGCCAACGGTCCGACCAATTTGGCCCACTACTAAATAAGTTTGCACACCCCTGGACTCTAAATGATTTATTTTGAGTAATCCAAAACAAAAGATAATGAAATTTTCTTCATACTTGGTTCTCCACTCAACTAGAGTTCTAAAGTTTAGTGTTAGAAAAGAGTTGTGTACTCGTTTTTTCTAAAATAATTGTTCAAAAAGTCAAAATTGGAAATTTTGTTAGCGTTTATTTTGTTAGTGGTATTGTTATGTTAATGAATGATGAAAAATTGGACGTTGTTATCATCAAAGGTTCTAGAGATATCCCAATATGAGGGATTGATATTAGTTTGGTAACAAACCTCTTTTCTGAAGCTTTTTCACATTCACAGGTAGAAAACAAATCAATTAACATAAGTTAATATGCTGCCCAAGAGACAAAAGATTGCAGTTTTAAGCCCCATGGGAGTACTTACTTGTGATGCCAGATTTGGTACTTGATGAAAAATTGACCAAACCCCGAGGTTTAAAGTAGTGTTATTGTAATCATTTCATTACGGTACGTTATAATGTTTAACGCTTTACAAAGGACATAGAATGCAATAGTATATTCTTCACCTACCTTCACATGACTATGGATGATGGATCTTTTTGTTTTAACTTTCGATTTTTGTCTTTTGCTATTAACTCCGGGCTATCACACAGAAAAATTGACACGGGCATGGAAACGTGCCTTTGCTCTATCCCACTCTACGTAATACCGTCTTTCTTGGTTAGGCGTTTAAGGCCGTTTTTCCGCCCTCGGCCTTTATTTGCTTGAAATCTGCATCCGTACACATGAAATTTCCAAGTCTGGCTAAGTCTCGAGTCACTAGCTAGGACCTGTTTGTCATTTTAGGACTGAATCATCCTTTGAAAGCAGAGGCTCGAATAAGTTTCATCCTTTAATACCTTGATAATATACGAATTGATCCCAGGTATTTCAAAAAAACTTTTAGGCTACAAGTCCGTGTCGATCGAGAAGATTGAAGAGTCGCGTTTGAACGCGTTTGAACGCGTTTGAACGCGTCTCTGAAGTAAGTTTGAAGAAATGAAAGTACAAAGTAAAGTACGTAAGGAAGGAGCAGAATTTCGCCGAGGTTAGCCTGCTGGAGAAGATAAAGATGGAACTCGCACAAAGTTTTCATTCTAACGTAGCAAGAAACCGACTTCATCCAAACAGTCTAGACTCTAGACAATAAGTAAACATCTACCGATATTCAGGCCTTCATAATATTTCCAACTAGGTTATTGAGATGCAAAATTTCATTGACTTTTGTCGATTTTATCGCCCTTTGCGAGAGAAGGTCTATTTAAACATGATTCAAGTTTGAACCTGCACGAAATTAGAGGGATAGCAAGGGTCGGGAGGATTCTACGGAGTACGTACAGCAAGATTGGCCAGTTCTGAAACGTCGTTGTTGCATCCCGTTCACCACCACCACCAGCAGTACCTTCCAGTTGTCTAAGAACACTCCCTCCGTTGTTACTTTCTTGTCTCTCGTCTATGGGTGCGCAAGTCTTTCGTAGCTTTGGCCGACTAGATCTTTGGGACCATTTTTAGTCCTGTACTCAAAAGAATCCGCGTCAGTGATGTGCTTCCAGTGATCGAGAGAACGTCTGCATCTCCCTTTGACATCGTAACTTGGTGACGTTGGTTCCATCATTTTTGGTATAGAATACTCTAAACTGTACTAGAATTCAGTTTTAATTCAGTGTCTTCTGTGCAGTAAATTCATCAAGATAGTAGATAGAGATAATGCCCCCAAGAAGAAACAGTGATGAAGAAGAGTGAAAGAGTGATGCAATCAATGCTCATCAGTGCACCATATTGTGACTCATCAACCACCCAACGATCAATGACCAGTGGATTGTCTTTCCGTGAACACCTCCATTGCACATCTGAGATACTTGGACGAGTCTGATCTTGTAAAATTTCGGAGAAATCAAGAATTTATGGCAGAAGCCGATCTCAGTAGTCTCATTTGACTATGTCACTTAGAACTCTTTACCTCACCGTCTGCATCCTGGGGATCGCTTTGGCCCGTTCATCGGGTCAAATAACTGGACTAACAGTAATTATTCCCACATCGTCAAATGATGTTAGATAAAACAAGGATGGAGTGGTCCATAAATGTATTCTGCTTTCTGAAATGCCTTTGTCTAGAATTTTAAGATTCTTTAACCTAATCAGATTTGGAAAGACTAGGGGGTTAAAAATCGGAGCCGGTTAATTGACATTTGTGATGGACCCAAAAATATCGAATTCAATCATGGCTTGTTCATCTTTACCATATTACATGAAATGAATTATGAATTGATAGTCCTTTACATATTTTTCAGTTAGCTTTAATGATAAACTGACGGTGATGGAGTGCTTGTTCTTTCCAATTTCTTGATGAAAATTACCCCAAAAGATCACTAAGCAAGGGTTATAAATGATAAACCTTAGGGATGGGTGACACCGGCATTTTTGACATTGACACCGACACCGGCCAAATTGTCAGAGTCGACACTGGCACCGACCTTGACACCGAAACCGGCTGTAAAAGTGTTTATGTAGTAATTTTTTAGTATTTTTGAAAGAAATCACGCAACCTTGTAGGTCTCGACACAAAAGGTCGCCACCAAAAGTCAGAAAAGCCGGTGTCGATGTCGACACCTCGACACCAACACCAGCTTAGGTGGGGAAGTCATTTGTAAATTCCAAAAACTTTTGAGACCAGTTTTGAAGTGTGAATACGCTACTGCATATGTATTTGAATTCTTTTAATTAGGTCACAAGCAAAAAAACGATCCAAGGTCACTTAAAACATGCTTAACGACAAGTTTTTGAACATTTTCATCTACTCAATTCTCAAGTAGTCTTAGGGATGTGTCTACCTAAAATCTTGTCGAAATTTACTCGGCCATGTGTTTAAATTGATGTCACGATTCTCTTGTTTGGTCCTTCGAGAATACTGAACAAAAAGGCCGTTGAAAGTAGATCTGCGAAATAGATTTCAGAAATATTTTAGAGGAACATTGCTCTTTGTACATCGAAGACTTTAGTCAAATTATATCTTCAAATATTGGGTTTTAAGCGTGTTTTAAGTAATTTGGTATGTTTTTGCCCGTGATCTAATTAGTAGAACTCAAATAAATATTTGGCATTGCATTTACATTTCAAAACTGGTCTCAAAAATTCTGAATTTTAAAAATGACTTCTCTACCTCAGAGAAACACATGGGTTACTATAATGACTGTAAATTGGATCTTTTCTTACCTTTTCCAGCCGTGTAAAAACGATGCCCAATGTAAATTGGGCTATTATTGCCGTACCACATCGATTTGCTCAAGTTGCAAATCTTGCTCAAAAGACTATAATCGCCAAGATTCAAACGACAATGTATGTATTAAATCTTGGAGCGATTGCGGCCAATGCC
Source organism: Tigriopus japonicus (assembly GCA_010645155.1). Classification (NCBI taxonomy): domain Eukaryota; kingdom Metazoa; phylum Arthropoda; class Copepoda; order Harpacticoida; family Harpacticidae; genus Tigriopus; species Tigriopus japonicus. The sequence goes on from JAAGOF010000311.1 coordinate 248,197, forward strand.
TCCCTGGGTTTTCTAAAGAAGACCTCTCGCGAAATCGAGCCCGGGGCAAATGCCTGCCAAATTCCACTGAATCAGGACACCTTCCAGCCACAACAACATGGGATGGTCTATATACCAACCACCAGAAGGTGGAGGAGAAGAAAGAGGAGCAAATATTTGAATTCAGTCTAAAACAAGTCGCCATCATAATCGCCGTTGTCATACTAATTTGTTGCGTGGTATTTGTTCTTCTTGCGTATTGTTTGTTTCACATCCCTTTAAAACGACACTCTGGAGCGGGTGAGACGGTTTTTTTTAGTTTTGGTACTAAAAACATGCATAATTTCATATTGCCTCATTTCTCTCTAGATTCGAGTTCATGTGGAGACAGAGAGCCCTTGAATGATCATGTTATTACTCGTTCAACCGGGGAACCCCCACCACCATATGATGAACGCGTTTCCCAACACACGCTGAATGAGATTGTAGTACACAAACAAGTGGTGAATGAGGCTACCCCGTTTAGTTCACCATCAAATTATGATCATGTTCGTGGCTTTCATACGGACCCCAATGACGATCCATCGTCAGACAACGAAGACGTTCAACTGAATCAATTTTCAGCCGATTTTACACGTGATCCCGGTAGTCCAACGGGAAGTCATTTGTCCAGGGACACGGAGCCAAGTGGGTGGGAACCGACATCCGATGGGTAAGTTTTACAGTTATGGCTCTTCTCTTAAAGCGATACTTTACTTCCCTTACTAATTATCGTTTATCCAATTCATTTACAAAGCTCTTCCGCCGAGGATGAAGACGACAACAATGGCCATATTCTTTTAGTCGAGAACGAGGCAAATGAATCTGGTCAAAACATTTTGTCAGAATTGCCACAACATGACAATGGGGTCTTAGCTGATTTTCGACGAAGTCGCCATGATTCTGGGTTTCAGACTCATGTTGGCACAATGCATTCCAATGAAGGCTCTCAACTTTCATTACCGTCAACAACACAACAAATGGATGATACTCATTCCCACCTGTCGCCATCAGGGTCTTGTGCAATAATTGTTCGGGACGATATTGCAATCGCTCAAGGAATTCCAACAAGGCGCTTGAAGGCCCCGTCGTCTGATCTAGTCCCTCGGCGAAGTTTTTCCTATGCCGAAGTGTCATCAACCGCCAACTTTTTATCATTAGCAGCAACGACGACGGCAGCCATGACCACGGGAAATCGCTTCAAGAGGAGCATCAGCAACCAACAAGACCAAGAGCAGCCGACCAAAAGAACCAGATCCAACGATACCAACGAGAACTGAAGCAACATTAAGAGAAATTGTGACAGGAATATGATATGCTAAGTGTAAATATAGATCATGATAACTAGGTCTGGGAATTTAATCCAAAAAAAAGGCGGACTCATGTCCTTAAAAGTGCAAATAAACAGGTACAGAATGCAAATAAAATCATGTTTCAGGGGGGCATATATTTCATGATTTGTTTTGGGGTTTTGAGGTCTGGGGTGCCATTTCAAGACTTACAAGGCTAAAAACTGCTATCTTTATCATCATGAGCACCATATTAACGTACCTTTGATTTTTTTCTGCCTGTAGATGCGAAAAGGCTTCAGGGAAGAGACTTACAACCGATCGCAGCAATATTCACAAATTTGTCCATTCATTATCAAGTTCCAAAACTATAGTCATTATTATCAATTCCATTTTTCGAACTCTAATTAAAAAAAAAAAACAATTATTCGTAAAATAATCTCCCTTGTTGGGATCCGTCAGCTATTAAGGTGCGTAAATCTGCAATCTTTACACTGTGGAGAGGGGGCCTTTACCATTGCCTTCAAAGGCTATGGAAAAACCAAAGAAGCATTAGATTTATTTCGTATAAAGACTCAATTCATTCAGATGAAAAACAATTTACTTTTCCCAGATCTTATTCAATAAAGGCCATTCAACCATCACCAATAAAGGTCAACATGCGTTTTAGTTCATGCAAATGTTTGAGCGAGCGCGAGAAAAGAGATCAGCACTTTCAGTTCATGTGCAGTTCGACGTTGATATTGGGCGCATCGAGATGTTCCACTTTTGTACTTCACAATTTGTGATGCACCTCAAGCAAGGGAACATTGCTGATGTGTGTGGTTCCCGGCCTCGTCTTTCCCATGCAGACGGATGTATGTACAATGAAGGCGTCTTTTTCTTGGCATTAGATAGAACGAACCAACGTCCCAACTCAAATGGAACAACGGGAACAACACTTGAAGGAAAAAGGACGAGAAGAGCGCGACGTGAGCGCATTTCTTGCCTATCGTCTCCTCCTTCCATCCACTCTCCTATCTCTTGCATGTTATGCAGTACGTTCCCCAATTTGAACCATCGCCATCTTTATAGCTGAAGTGGAGTTATAGCTTCGTAGAGAGCTGACTTGGTGGCCTACATGGCTAAGGAAAGGCCCCTCTGTTCCTTTTTGGCGCTCGTTTTCCTACACTAGCAAAGGCAACGGTTTCTTCCAGTGTTCAAGGCTGAAATGCCCACTTTCTCATTTCGTAATACCGAATGAATGGTAGAGTTGCCACAACCCTGATTTTGAGAACGAGATTCTATAAAAATACAAAAGTGAAATGCTAATAGGACTAATAATTGCTTTTCCTATAACCCATCGAGCAATCCCATCTCAAAACTAATAAAAATGAATACTGACTAATTGGACGGAGTTGAGGGGTTTCATTGGGCTCCTTTAGCGACGAAAGAGACTGAATGCGCACAACAAATCTAATCATGGAGGTCCCAGTAAAAAACATAACTCAATTATACATTTCCATGTTCCAAGACGGAAGGCAGCCCTGGTAAGTCTCAGAGTTCTCTCTTCGACCTACTCCTCGACTCTCACACAATAAACCCGGTTGGTTCCCTTCCTCCATTCCATTCCATTCCCCTCCTCCTTCTCCTGTCGCTCTCTCGCTCTGTGTTCCTTCTGAGCACGGAATGGATAGAAAGTAAGGACGAACGAGGTTGAAAGCCATTACTGTCTCAGTTGGTGGAGGGCTTTGGAGCCCAGTAGAAGGCCGATGGGCATAGCGCATGTCTTTCCTAAAGAAGCAAGAAAACGAAATCAGACACAATCAAAAAGTGGGCAGCACAGTGTAACCATTAAGTGAAACCAAGTGCCCAAAATCAAAATCGGGGTCACACTCAAGACTTGCAAAAGTAAGTTTAAGATTGAGGGAATTCAAACTACCTTGGCTGAGTGGTGGGTAGAACTGCCATTTTAAAATGAAAATTAGTTTGGGATTGGGGTGAGGACGTGTTTGGCCGTCAGAGGCAGCCTTGAGGCTGATTTTGGCGTCTAAAGGCACCGTACTACTAGCTTCATGATGAGACAAATCTGACCATTTCACAAAAGCTGGATGTTTTCAAACTTGACAAGTGACCTAAATTGGCTTTCAACATATTATGAAGCCGCTTAGTTTTTAATCTCCGGTAATCCATGGAGAAGTTCACGTTCCAAAGAACAGACCTAGTGACAAGATCTCAATGAATGTGAATGGAAGAGTGTAAACGGACGAATTCAGCTGGGTATTTTGGGGCCAAACTGGCTAGGGATAGGTCAGAACTAGGCTCGGGCGATTCATAGTTTAAATTTCCAAAAAGAGAGCAAAGTTTTTGTTTCGATTGATTGTCAAAGCGAATAATGAATTGGGCTTGAGATTTTTATTATTATAAATATTTGGGAGGGTTAGTCTCAACTCTGACACAGCCCTAACCATTTTGGCCCCAGACCCCCGGCTAAATTCGTTATATTGCACTCTTCCATTATTTTCCTTGATGTTCTAAAAACGGTCATCTATCATTGGAATGAAAATCAACTATATGAAGAATGAAAGTTTTGATCATTGGTGATGCTTCTCAAACGTGATTCTGTTCTATTAGCAAGTGATTGCAATTCATAGATTTCTTTTATTGGAATACTAAAATGCCAATGATGCACATACGTGGGGTATCCAGACAATAGGTAGACTGGGCCTGTAATTCGTTCAATTGCACCGTTTTCAGACTTATTCCAAAAATCGAAATAAAGATTTACCTCTTGTGAGCACATGTTATTTCACAAATTTTGTTGCCACACAAACTTGTTCGACGCTAAGATTTAATTAGACTAGGTATGTTGGGTGACCCTTGCACGTTTCAAAAAATGGACGTCAAGAGCGAGAAACTCGTCAAAATCCAATCTTTTGTGAAGTAAAGATGTTGCTCATACTCATATTTCTATGTTTGGTGAACATTTGTCCAGAAAAAATGATAAATTTCGATTTGAGACAGCTTAGCTTTGAAAGATACATCATTTTTGTCATGTTGCTCGCTCTCGACGCTTATTTTCCATGTCTACAAGGGTCAACCAACATACCTTGCCTAATTAAATCATAGATTCGAGCAAGTTTGTCTGAGAATAAAATTTGTAAAATATAATCTGCTCACAAGATATAAATCTTCAATTCGATTTTTTTTCATGCATCCGAAAATCGTGCATTTAAATGAGTTACAAGCCCAGTCTACCTCTAGTCTGGATATCCCTCATATTTATGGGCTGGTTCTATTACAAGAAACCTTGCCGGTTTTTTATTAGAGCCAAAGCAGAACAACAAATTTCAGTCAAGATCACACTCGAAAGGGTCCAAAATGCACATGAATAAAATAGCTAAACTTCAAACTGTACCATTCCATTCCATGATTAATTACTTTTTTGTTATTGAGATCCCTTAATAGAATTATATTTTCGGGATGAACTAGTATATGGTCAATTTGTAGTCAAATTGAAAAATCACAACCAACCAATTCAAAACCAACAATTCAAAAAGACAATATTGCGCAAAATACAGCATATTTTTCCCTACAAGCCCTCAAAAATGCAAGAAAATGCAAATCAGAATCCAGAATGAAAATTAATGTAATTGAGACCTGAATTGTCCAAAAAAGCTATTTTATCGAATTCCCCTGCAGTGCATACAACATTAAAGGCAGATTTTTCAAAAACAAATATGTACATTTTTTTCAGATAAAGGACTAGTTTTTTCAATGGAAATTCCACGCTCATTAAATGGAAAGACAATCAGAACCAGCCATTGTCACAATTCGTCGCAGTGAAGGAACACATCCCGACATGTCGTTCAGAGCACCCGGCCAAAAACACTCCACCGTCAACTCGCCCTCCCTAACGTCTTCCTCCCGCCTTGGACAAAACCTTTGCCGAAGGTCGATGGAAATGATTACCTCCCATTTGTTCCGTTGCTATTCAGCCCAAACATGGCGCTCATCAGATTTGACCATCGTCTGTGAAGATGGTTCTCTCCAGGCTCATCGTCTGGTTTTGGCAGCCGCCTCGCCACAGTTCCTCAAGCCTTTGTTGAGCGAGGATTTCCAACGAGGCGACCAAGAGCAATCCCATCTTATTTGTCCAGAGATCAAGACTAGTGAGATGGCACAGGTTTTGGCACTAATCTACACCGGAGCTTTCGTTCTGCGAGCTCGGAAAGAAGATCAACCAGCCACAGAGTACGAAGACTGCGTGGATCTTGTTGCCACATTAGGAATCCCTATTGAGGAATTTGTTTTAGAAAAAGTGCCCAGATCAATGACCGATGAAATCAATGTCTCTATCCAAGATAAAACAACAAGCATTCAGGTGTTAGGCTCCAAGGCATCAAATCCAACTCTAGCCACATCGTCAGTATTGTTGAATAAGAGAGCCAGCCGCGAGTCGGATTTGGAACCAACCTGCAAATCCTTTCCCTTGCTTAGAAGAAACCTTCAAAGACGCGATGAAAGGGAACGTGAGCAAATACTGCTTGAACCATTGCGAGGAAAACATGGCGAAGAAAAGAAGCAATCTGTGGAGGAGAGTCAAGCCACCGCAGGAAACTCTCCCATGCACATTTCTGCTACTGCTATCATTAGTAAGCGTGACTCTGGTCAGATCACCCATGGTGCAGGTGGTGCTCTCCTGATTGTTCAATACAAGAGAGGCCAAAGTAAATTAAATCGTTTGGCCTTAGAGCTTGACAATAACAATGGCCAAGGCAAAAACAGCATCGAAAAAGTTGCTTTTGAATCCCCGAGGGACTCTCAGGGGCATCGCAATGAATCGAGTTCGATAATCGACGAGCTGGCTAATCCGATTCCGAGTTCGGTTCGTGTGGTTGACAAACGCTACGCAATCCTGACTCCCCAGAGCTCAATTACTTCCTTGTATTCAAATTGCTCATCGACCTCTGACTTTGAGAGCGGGATAGGAAGTGATACGGCTTCCAGTATTGGTGAGGAAGAGAATCCAAGTAATACCAATTTGTCCCAAGCCTTGTCTTCAGAGCATACTAATGCTTCTTCCTCCTTAACTCCTCTTTCTCACATTCAAGTGAAGGATCCTTTTGCTGGACTCAATCAAGGATCCGTCAATCCTTGTCTCCTAACCAACGATGACTCGATCGTCGCTAAATCATGTAGAATGTCGGATGATTCAGATCTTAACACGGCCATGGAAACCAATAGCAATGTTGAGGAAGATATCCAGTATAAATGTGAATTATGTGGAGAGCGCTTCCGATTGCTCGAGTTTTTACAACATCAAACTCTTCACAAGGATGATGCTCCCTATCAGTGTTCAAACGAAAACTGCCTAAGAAAATTCAAGACTCAATCCGAATTCCGAGCTCATCGACGAGTGGCTCATAAGTCCTTAGCGAGTAGCTCAAAGACCCCCCCTGGCACACTTGTAACAATGTCTCTGGGTTTAGGACAAGGAGGACCCACTAAGGCACCCTCAAGTGGGAATTCGGGCACGAGACCCGACGAGCAATTTAAAGCAGCGGTGGATTACCGCGGACCCATTGCGGCGTGTTTCAGCTCGCAAGAGAGAAAAAACACCTCACCCACTCCAGCTTCGCCGTGCACCACCAGTGGAAATTTTATCTGCCCATTTTGCAGTACGAGCTTTCAGAACCTTGGCTTACTTCATACTCACTTGCACACCCATGCTGGAAGTGACGGTGGTGGTGCTACATCTACCATTACTACTACCACTAACGCAACAACGACCTTGACGAAGATAACTCTGAATTCCAACTCTGAAAAGCTAGGTGCTAATGAGACTGGAGTTAGTGCGATGCGATCAAAAACTCATGCCCCCATTCATTACCAATGTCACCTCTGCCCTCGACACGATTTCAAGTCCCCTGATGAGCTAAAGAGTCATCTTATCGAGCACAAGCTCCCCAAGTCATTGGCCAAGGGAATTTTCACTTGCCGCATGTGCAGCACCGCCCATGTCACGTGGGAAGTGTTCTCACAACATTTCCTCGCCACTCATGGTTCAGTTCCACGAGTTGTTTTGAAGTACAAATGCGTTCCGTGTGGGCTCTCTTTCAACTCCCGGTCTGATTATTTGACGCACAATAGCATGAAACATTCAACAGCAACTGTAGGAACAGTCCAAGAAGAAGCTAATAATTTTGCGTGCTCCACTGAAAAGACAACCACTGGCACAGTCAGTGCTAAGGGTTCGAACAACCAAGCCAAGATCTCAGATTCTGATTTCCCGAATTCGCACACATTGAAGACACTGATAATCAGTGGCAAGGAAGCAATAAATGCAGAAAAGTCAGAGGACGACGTCGACTGCCAAGTGTGTTATCGTTCACACGTCAAAGGATTGGCTTGTATTCCCCGCAAACAATGTGAAATATGCCGAACTCTGTTCAAGTCTGCCAAATCCTATAAACGGCACATGGATCAATGTCATCGCTCCAATGGTCCCAAGCACTTTTGCAAGATCTGCTCGAGAGCCTTCAAGCGATCCGACAACCTGGCTGCTCATTATCGGGCAGTTCATTATGGGGTCAAGCCCAACAAGTGCGCCGATTGTGGCAAGGGATATCGCACCAAGAACGAGCTGGCCAAGCACAACGGCACTTGTCACAAACCCAACCCAACCAATCCCCACTTAGGCCTGATTGTTTCCCCTTTAGCGAACCAAAGGGATCAACAGGCAGAGCAAAAGCAGCAGCAGCAGCAGCAGCAAGAGCAAGAACAACAACGACACTATCAACGACTCTCTGTACTAGGACAATTTGAACCTGACCCCTCTGTCATCTACCAACACGAAGGTGTTGGCCAAGGCAATAATGACGGCAATAACGATGATAACAACGACGACGACAGGCATCACAGGAATAATGAGACACATCACCATCACGATATAATCAATGTTAGTGATAGCCCTTCTTGTATGCATCTGTCTTCTTCCTCCGAGACTCTTCTCAACGATGAAGAGAGATTGGCTTCCAAGTATTTAAATGACGTGATTTTAAATCGAGACGACGCTGCTGAAGACGATGACGATACTGACGACCTGCTCAATCACATGAAGCCCCATTTTGAAGACATGGGTGATTTTGATGATATTTTTAAAGCCACCACTCAAAGTTTAGTGGGCTCGATTTAACTAGAACAATTGTTACGTCTGCGACGACGACGATTCCAAATGTATAGTCATTATATACACACTTTCAGAACTCATTCAGAATCCGTTATATTGTACAGTTTTCTTCCCTCATATTATGATTGTTGTAACGCGAGTCAACACCCAATTTTTTCCCTTTAATAAGCTGTTGTTAGTGATTTTCTTGTTGCTTTTACGATGATGACGAACCTCCCATTTGTGATGAAGAGAATGATGATCATTGTTGTTTTCGCTTCAATTTTTCCCGAACATCACCCTCTTTCTGATCACAAGCTCAAATTGCATGGAATTGCAACCTTTCTACAGATCGTAATAAATAAGCCATTCGTGACTGGAAACACATATCTTTCGTCCGGTCAGTCGATTTGCTCACTAATATCTTGACCTTATCACCGTTGCTAGGTAGCAATAATATTAAAAATGATATTGAGCTTGAAACTGATGGAATATATGACAAAAACAAATAAAGAGAGCCCACAAAATCTCAACTTAAAACAAAGAGCTTGCTATGGACTACTTCGCAAGTCGTTCAATTTTGAAGTACCTTCCTGAAAGCGATCTTCACTTCCCTGAGACAAGTATTCAACCTCATTCAATCGCAAATCCCCAATACGGGCATCCATTCTTCCTTCTTTGTTGTAATTAAGTCAAGTATTCCCTTTTTGAAAGGAAGAGAGAGACACACCTAAAAACCCATCAACTCCATCACACAATCTTCCAAACGCTTTTCTCTCCATTATAGGTCTCTATATTTCTGCTCAATATTTCCCATTGTCCAATCAATACGTTCACGTAAGAACGTCTGATATTCTCTTGGTTCTATCACATCGTTTTGTTGACTTCATGCAAATATAACACTTCAAACATAGTTTGCACCTTTTTATCACTAAAACTAAGTAAAACTTTGAAAACAAGTCAAAAGAATGGCTGTAGTTTATAACTAGAGACCGGATCTGAAATTGATTTTCTAAAGAATTATTTTTTTCCATTATTTCCCCAGTTTTTCGGAAAAAAATGTTTGAGGTATTTTTGACGAAAAACCAATTTTTGAAAGTAAGTTGATTGGCCATCATAGGAGGCAGGGGGGCAGGGGGGGGCAACTGCCCCCCCTGGCCTCCGGAGACTGCTAAAATTTGGGCAAATGAGTTGAGATATTCGGGCATTCGGGTGTATTTGGCAGGCGAAAGGGAAGGGACAAAATGTTCTTCTGACTTATCAGCAAAGCTATCAAATGTTTGTGAAATTCGGGCAAATTTGGTGTTGCCCCCCAAATAAACCACACCTCCTACACCTATGTTGGCCATTACAGTAAAATAAAACAAATTAATTGAGATATTTCACAAATATTTCACTGAGTACTTTTTACATTGTAAGCATTCTTTAGGTTTTAGAAAGTTGAGCAAAATTTCTAAGATGGGCCAAATGGTTTTAAAAGTGTAAGTCTTTGGGCGTCTGATTTTTGAATCACAAGATGACTACATCAAGAGTACTACATACAAGCACTCGAAAAAAGTGGCGTGCGTCTCTAGATATTGGTTGTCTTCGACTCAATAAGTCTAAGGGTGTTGTTGTTGATGAGTGCAAAACACGGTCAAAAACAAAAATGGTTAACAAAATCAAATCCTTTTGCATTTTTAGTTGTTTGAAGCTGTTCCTTGCAATTTCTCAAAAAAAATGTATGGTGCCCATTTGCGTACTTCTTGGTAATGTGGATACAATCCCCTGAACCGGATTGACCTTGAGGGCATTCAAGAGTGTGGAAATCCATCATTTTCAATTTTTTGGTCAATATTTTTCAATTCAAAAAAAGTTTTGATTCAAAAAAACATCAATTTCAAATCCGGTCTTTGTTTATAACATTTTTGGTACATTCAATTTTCAATTATGAGTTCCTTTCAAAATTTCTCAAAGAGAGCTTAAGTCATTTGAAACGAATTGGAAACTCATACGGTGGTTTGTATGAAAATATAATTAAGCGCACATACATTTACGGGAATTACGAATACATAAATAATTCTTCAGAGTAGTCTAATACGGAAAAGGTCCTCAACCTAAAAATTATAGGTGTGTTATTTTTTCAAACTAAGATTTTATTTTGCATATTAAAATGTTTTTGAAATTATGCAAGGGCATTCGATGAAGACGGAATTTGTTTTGCATATATCCAACTGGGATGGTTGAGATAGATATCAACTTCCATACTGCATTCCTTAAGTGTAGAATTTCATTATCTTAATTCAGAAGAAAAAAGTGCGTATGAGGCAGATTTATGAACAACTTCAAAGCGAGACCAAAAACGAATTACGCCAGTTTTGGGCAAAGCAAGTGAGCCTTTTAAATCATACCGCTCGCGGCAAAACAGGGCCGTTGGCTGTGTAGCTCAATGATTAAAATGGAAATTTGGTGTCGAATTTCGTAGCAGCCAAACAAATTTCTTTCTATTTTCTAGTATTAAATGGACTTAATAATGGAATAGAAATCCAAAAGTGCGTGACCACTTCTTTTCACGTTAGGAAAGACCCGTCAGGGCAGCGTTCCCAAGTGTTTCAAGCCAACACTGCCCACAGTTGTTTGAAAAACTGCCACTCACTGCCATTTTAGATATTCCATACTGCAACATTTTGCCACTTTTTAGCAAAATATTTCTTGTTCATTTTCAATCATTTCATATTGTTTTTACAAAAAGTGGCAGGAAACACTGCCACTTGGCAATGTTGTAAGAGCTAGCTTCAAAAGCTGCCTTTCTCTTCCTTGAGCTGAGACTAGACTAAATGCCGCGCCCCGCCGTCCTCCTTTCTTCTCTTTTGGTTAGGGATGAAGGGCCCTTTGTAAGTGAAATAAAGTGGTCACGCACTTTCGGATTTCTTCTCCATTAGTGATCACTAGGGCCCGGAAAAATATTTGCAAAAAGTGTCAAAATATCCAATATATATGTTATTCCAAAGCCTTAGATATTGTTTTAATATTTGAAAAAAGCCGGATATTCAAGAAATACTTTTTGACAACGCCATTATTAGGTATTCTTGTCTGTGTGTAATGATTTTCCAAATTTGTTTTTGGTGATTTATATGCATTTGACCGTGTTTGGAGGTTTGGAGGCGTACTTGACATGTAAGTGATTTAACAATACAATTTTCAATTTGCTTTAATACATGGAGCAGTTTTTTCGTGTTTGACAGTAGTTTTGGTTGTGAATGTCTAATCACAAAACAAATGCCATTTTGTAGAGAATTTTGTATTTTGGATTCATTTTGGGTAAGCCCTCTTGAGCATTGGACATTCCTTTATTTTCCCCAATTTTGCCTGAAATATTTTCAAATTCAAATATTCGAGAAAATATTTATTTTTTTCCTTGAAACAGACAACACATTTAAAAAATCGAGCAAAAAACGAGAAATATTTTTAAAATATTTCATGGTTAAAATTACTATTCCCGGGCCCTACTGATCACTGATTGCCCATCACCGTAGACCGAATTTGATTTAAAAATTGCTTTTTCCCCAGTTTTTGGCGGATAAAGATTTAAAAGGCATTTTTAACCAAAAATCAATGTATGGACGTAATTTGGTTGATTTTTACAATAAGAAATAATTTATTGGTCTGATATTTTTTCAGGTTTAGAAAATTGAACAAAATTTCTGAGATGGTGAAGTATTTTTAAGCACAAGTTTGTAGACGTTTGATTTTTGGAATCACAAGACAACTTCATTAAAAATGTATCAAAATGTGATGATGGTCTACTATATCAGATCGTTTTGCATTTTTCGTTGCTTGAATCCTTACTGTTCCTTGCAATTTCTCACAAAAAGTTACATGATGGCCAATTCTGAACCAATTAGAATTTTGGGCGCCAATCCGAAAGTTGCAATTGCATTGTTCACCGATAGTGAAAGAAAGACTTCAAATCATTTTTGGTGTTCATGTCTACACAGCCTCTGCACACAGTGCTCAGTTCTTAATTGTGAACTGAACTGGGTGTGAACTAAAATGAACAAAACTTGCTCATTAGACAATCAGTCGTAGTCAGGGTCTTTGACAAATTCTACACAGTGAATGATCCTTTCAAATGAAGTAAGTTTCAAATGGGACATGGATTGTTCCCACATACTAAACACTTTGTAATTTTTGATCCACACAACTAATTTATAAAAGTCAAGTATCATGCAAAATTTTAGAGTTTTGGTTACAAAATTTGCTTCATAAACATTTTGACAAACCTCTTTTTGACACTACTTGGCGCTGTAAAAAAAAGTTGATTGGGCGATCAAAGGTTGCTCTTTCCTGTGGTATAGTCTATAATATCCAGAGGCTAGTTTTTTAAGCGCAAAGATCGATTTCAAGATCGAACTTACAGTACTAAAGTACGATCTGAAGATCGATCTTTGCGTCTTAAAAAACTACCCTCTGGAGCCTTATTTGTGCCTCACAAGATCGCTGGAAGAAAGGTGTCACTTTTTTGAGCTCAAAAAACGAAGACCAAGGTCTTGATACACAAAAGGTGGAAAATATTTGACTAATCATCATTTAATTCGGATATCGCATTTTCAACCTTTGGTTGTTCGCATTACGGCAATTACTAGTGACGTCATCATTTTTGGCGGGAAAACAAGTTCGGAAAACCGGTGTTTCTGATGAGCATACGAGGTAACTAAAACAAAGGTTTAGGCCTGGTAATTGCAACAATGCCTTTCTTATCTGCACAACTTGAAGTTGAAATAGCAATTCTTGACTTTGTTTTTGCAAAAAGTATGTTTTGTTGCTTTCATCTAGAATTTCGCTACATAAGTTGAGAGGGTTCTTCCGAACTTGGAAATTAGGAATGCCCGACTTTGAATAACAAGATGGCCAGAGGAGATCGTTTCCTGAGGCAACTAAACCTAAAAACAAATAATTTGTTTAATTAAAGGCTTCCAATTTCTCCAATTGTTTTGGAATTACTTTGGAATACTTCTCAACATACATTAACCATGCCATTGCCCATAAATGTAACATTTTTCAAAATGATATGGTAATCACTCCCATTGACGAAAAACAACTAGAAAAAATAACATCCAGGACCTGGAGGGCCTCCAGAAAACTCCCGTAAGGGTCAGCAAAAACTACTCTAAAGATTCCATTGTTACCTGCTTCAAGGAGCAAGTGCAACTTTGGAAATTGGTCAAATCTCGAGATTTTGATCATGTTCAAAAATAGCTTTTTATGATTGGTTAGATAAATCTTACTGTTCTCAAGTTATTACACCATTTGCATTCTTTTTGGTACGCCCCTCGTAACCGCATACTCTAACTCAAACCAAGACAAAATATTTATTTAAAAAAATGACATAATCTTGCAGGGAAATAACTCCCTGGCATCGGTTAAAAACCCGAGAATGAGCAAGAAAAAATCTTGACAACTTCTATAAGTGTGAAAATGTCTAATCGTTAATCACCGATGTCAAAGATGAGTGACGTCACACCTCTCAGGTTAAATTTAGGTTAAGTTAGGTTTGAAAGAAGTTAAAGTAGGTTTAAATTAGGTTAGGTTAGGTTTAAGTTAGGTTAGGTTAGGTTTAAGTATGGTTAGGTTAGGTTTAAATTTGGTCAAATGTGACGTCACTTATCTTTGACATCGGTGATTACCGGTTACAGTGAAAATGTCGCAAGATAAAAAAATCTGTGGGCAGGAATTACAAATGGCAGAAATTTGAGTTTCTGTCAGAAAAAATATTCGGAAACGGCCCTAAATTAGGGAGATTTAATGCCTCAACAAAATTCAGTTTTCAATTTTTTGGTCGTTCTTTATCGACATAAAAATGTTTTGGCATTAAGATCATTAATTTCAAATCCGGTCTCTTGCAATCACTGCACGTGCAATCTCGACCAGCCGACCGAACAACCATATTCCTTGATCAGCCTCGACAATATGTTCTGAAAGTCTTTGAAATCGCTGAGAACAAGACGATCATTGTGAGGCCTTTGTTTGAAACACTCTCATATCTGATCGTCTTGTCTTGTAAGAAAGACTCAGCAGAAATCTCCAGCAAAGAGTCTCATTTGTTTTTATCTAATTTCATTCACAAGAATGGAATGTTACAGTTCAGAGCAAGTGGCAGAAACGTCCCATAAACGCAAAATGAAGAGAAAATTTCTTCCAGCCTGCCAGGAAAATACGTGTATTACCAGATTCACTTTTCCAAATAAAAAGGTCAAAAATACTTCATCTCTTCGCAAAGATTTGAGCGAGGACGTCAAATTTTACTCTCTCAAGTCAATCACAAGTTCATTAGGTCAGCGAGTCAAAAGCTTGTTCATGGGTCCTCTGAGGAGTCGATATCCTCCATAAGCTAAGCTTAAATAGAATCCGAATCGAAGGGTCTTGCCAATTGCAATTTGGGCAAAGGTGGGGACAGGGAGTTGAACCAATCGTGATATATCTTCGGCAGAGACAGTTTCGAAATTGGCTTGAATCCCGGCCACATGGCCTATGCCCACGACGCCAACAACCACCGGGTGAGAAGCTTGATGATTGTGCATCAATTGGTTTTCCATGATAAGGCGCCGACTTTGAACGGCTGTGCGAAGGGAGAAGGCCAGAAACAGGTCCCGCTCATTCAAGATCACATTCGACAGCTCCGGATATTCACCTGCATTCAAAGTCAGAAGCGGAGATGAAAACGAATGACCAAAAAAAAAAGGTAAA
>JAAGOF010000311.1:268726-288839 GCA_010645155.1 Tigriopus japonicus
AAAGTCAATATGGTGTCATTCCGGTTTTCTTCGAGAGTCATGAAATGTGTGCCAAAAGATCAAAGTTGAAAAACAAAACTGAAGAATTGACCATTCGAGGTATTCCTTGAAGATTACCTCACCATGATTGACTAAATACGTATGTACGTTAGGCTGTTATTAAAAAGAAATTTGGCGAAAATCTGGCGATTTTTCCAATGAGGTGGTGAATTGACTGAATTCTGGCGAATTTCGGTGGCAAATCTGGCGATAGGAGCCGTCGAAGACCTGGCAACCCTGTTCGAAACCCACTACTATCAAAATAATAACAAACCCCCCCAAATACTTACGGGAAGAACTTTGTGGCTCCTTGGTCAAAGACCACATCGACCCTCGTGACCCCAGGCGTATCGGTGCGATGAAGAACATCGCTTAAGCAAGAGAACCGTGGCCATTCATTCGGTGGTTCATTCGGTGACCAGCGCATATCCATTGCAGACGGACAAACAAGGCGTGTGCGATTTTCTGAGGGAGCCCATCTCCTAATTTCAATCCCTTGGCCTGAGTCGCTCGATCTCGATCATCCAAATTGCCGCCGGAATGTCCGTCCGATGTGTCTGTCTCTCACGCCAACGCTCGTTGTTCGGAAATCCAGAACGAGTGGTGACACGGATTGTTCACCGAGGAAGTAACCATGCTAAGTAAGGCGAGAGAGATAACAACGAACTGACCTCTCGTACGTTCCTCTCTTAGCATCTTATCTTCCAGTCAGAGCACTCCATCCAGCTAGAAAGCTCGGGCCTCTTTAAATAGATCAACTCTTTGCGACTCATTCAACGGCTCGGACAAGACAATCAATCAATCAATCAATCAATCAATCAACGACGAGACGGTCTCTCCTCCTGGACTCGTGAGCGCTTCATTCATGATATCCATCGGATTCCAAAGGTTTTCAAACATTGGCTTTGTGTCGGATTGAAAATGAAGTTCGCCGAGCATCTGGGGGCGCACATTACGCCCGAATGGCGTAAGCAATACATTCAGTATGAGGAAATGAAGTCCATGTTGTCCTTGGCCGTAGAAGAGGCGCCTTCCGTTGAGGTGGTCGAGCTTGAGGTTCGGCAGCGGTACTTTGCCAACTTTGACGAGAAGTTCTTCACCTTTTGCGAACGAGGTAAAAAGCTACATACATACAAACACACCGGCTCAAATCATCTCCGGTCCTGCTACACTCTTTTTGGCAATTGTTTCGAAATAAGTTGCTGGATAACAGTCAAAAACTGTCTCTTTTGTATTTCATGATCGATACTTCATGTTGAATATTCGGGCATCTTTTTTGTCAAATGATGATTGAAGTTGATTCCGTGTTAGCGGTGTTTTCTGATTCAAACGGTTTTTTTCCTCGCTAGAATTGACCAAGATCAACACGTTCTACTCGGAGAAATTAGCCGAGGCCACGCGCAAGTTCGCCACTCTCAAGAGCGAGTTGGAGATCCTGTCCGAGCCCCATGTCGCCGATAAAGGCTTGTTTTCATTCGCTCGTCGACGTGATCCCCATGGCGCTTCTGGTTCTGCCGGAGGCGGGCCCAAAGAGAGAATTGCCCCCCGGAAGCTCCAAGACCTCAAATTGGCTTTTTCAGAGTACTATTTGAGTTTGGTGCTACTCCAGAACTACCAGAACTTGAATTTCACGGGTATGAGAAAATTTACGGAATTTCGAATGCGGAGAGATCTTGTATTCTTTGATGTTTCTAGGGTTCCGGAAGATTCTCAAGAAACACGACAAGAATCTCGAGACGGATTCGGGCGCGAAATGGCGGTCCGAAAATGTGGATGTGGCCCATTTTTATGCCAACAAAGACATCGACAAGCTCATCCAAGAGACGGAGACGCGTTTCATCAACGAGCTCGAGAGCGGGGATCGTCAAAAGGCCATGAAACGCCTTCGGGTGCCGCCTCTAGGGGATCAGCAATCCCCCTGGACCACTTTTAAAGTGGGCCTCTTTTCGGGGGCGTTCTTGGTTCTGGTCATTGCGGTATTCCTATCGGGAATATTTCACGATTACACCAACCAACACACGGTCCAGGATGATTGGCGAATCGTATTTCGACTCTATCGAGGTCCCTTCCTCGTCATTATGTTCATTTTTCTCATCGGCATCAACGTGTACGGGTGGAGGTAAGACTGATATTGAGGTTGCATGCCCGTGACAGTTGAATGAATCGCCCAGAAGTCATCTAATATTTATTACTTTTTATTTCTTTAGGTCGTCCGGCGTGAATCACGTGCTCATCTTTGAGCTCGATCCTCGGAACCATTTGTCCGAGCAGCATCTGATGGAACTGGCCGCCGTTCTTGGCGTCGTTTGGACCTTGAGTGTGTTAACCTTCCTTTACAGCCAGTATCTATCCATACCGGCCTACGCCAATCCTTTGGCTTTAATCATTATCATGGCTCTGTTCATGTTCAACCCAACCCGGACGTTTCGCTTTGAGGCGCGATTTTGGCTGCTGCGCGTGTTGAGTCGCATCTTGTGTGCGCCCTTCTTCTACGTAGGTTTCGCGGATTTCTGGCTGGCTGATCAGCTCAACTCTTTGGCCACGGCCTTCACTGACTTTCACTACCTTCTCTGTTTCTATACCAGCCCTAACGCCACGGTGGATGGTAAGACGATTGACTGATTAACCACCCGTTTCCCTTAACGACCTGCTCTATTTCTACGGCACAAAGATGGCGTTTACCACTGCAATATCTTCAAACATAATCCAATAATCGACACGAGTTGTGATATTGAATCTCTCACCAATGAAAGTAACTAAACCAATCATCCATCCCTTGCTTCAGGAAATTGGGAAGTGGCGAATGACTTGTCGATCTGCGTGAGCTCGTCGAATTGGCTCAGGCCCTTGGTGAAGTGTCTACCGGCGTGGTTCCGTTTTGCTCAGTGCTTGAGACGTTATCGCGATTCCAGAGAGGCCTTTCCGCATTTGGTGAATGCCGGCAAATACTCGACCACCTTTCTGGTCACCATCTTCTCGGCCCTTTGGGATTGGGACAAGGATAACTCGGGGCGACTCTATGGCTTGTTCTTCTACCTCTACATTGGGAGTTCCATCGTGAGCTCCATGTACGCTTACGCCTGGGACATCAAGATGGATTGGGGCTTCTTCGAAAAGACGACCGGTGAGAACAAGTTCTTGCGCGATGAGATCGTGTACTCGTCGCGGTCTTACTACTACTTTGCCATCGTGGAAGACTTTGTGTTACGATTCGTGTGGGCGCTTTCTTTGGCACTTACCGAGTTGGACTACATTCAGGGCGATGTGATGACCACCATTTTGGCGCCACTCGAGGTGTTCCGACGATTTGTGTGGAACTTTTTCCGCTTGGAGAACGAGCATTTGAACAATTGCGGTAAATTTGAAATGTTCTTTTGCGTTCGACTATCTAGGAATGCGTGTCGAAAACGAACTCCTTTTTCCAGGTAATTTCCGAGCTGTTCGGGACATATCAGTGGCTCCAATTGATGCCTCTGACCAAGCTTTGATCATCCGAATGATGGATGAACCTGACGGCGTGTTCCTCGTGCGGAAACGGAAGTTGGGGAACCTATCTCTTGCCACGAAAAAGAACAAAGAAAATCAAATGAGTCAGCAGCCTCTACTCTCTCCCAAAGACGAAGATGACGACGCCGAAGAGAATGAGAAAGAACTCTAGAAATAAATCATTTTTCAATCAAATTGCTCTTGGCCCGTGGGTTTGTATTTAACCAGTTTTTGAGCCGGCAATCGATACAAACATATAACTAACTATCTAACTAACGTACACCTCGATTGTGTCCTGTGAGAACTCTCCGTTGCCGTCGCTAGTTCCACATCCCACCAGGTCGCATTCCTCGATGACACAAGTCCAAGGGGAATCGTCCTCGTAACCAGCCCGTGGAATGTTGATGCCGCACATCTTGTTGCCAATGTTCGGGTCATCGCCGTAGAAAGACACGTCGTTCAATGGGGTATCGCAGGTGAGGACCTGCGTGTAATCGCCCACACCGATGCCACAAAGACCGCCATCGCAACGATAGTAGATCTGGCATTTGGCCCCATCGATTTCGCGTCGCCATATGCAAGTTTTCCAGTCATCGTTTTCGGTGATTCCGTCACCCCCCACACGACAGTACAGGGAAATGGTTTGTCCCACGTGAACGTATTGATCTTGGGACGAGTCGACAATGCCCCAATTCCGCAATTGCGGGTTCTGACTCACCGGGTTTTGGGGCTTAGCCCAAGTCGAAGTGATGGCCAAGAGGCCGAACAAGATGGAGGATGCTTTCAATGAGAGCATGGTGCCTGGATTGACGAGAGATTGGGCTTGAGCCTTGATATTAATACAAGCAAGTCGAGATCCTATTGGGCTGATAGATAGTTCGATAGTTAGATACCCGCTGGACATGCGTTATCTCGGGAAGGATGAACATGATCAGTTTTATTTGGACTTGTGCTACGACATGTTCATTGTTTATGTAAAGAGAAATGATAATGATTGCACACTATGATGAATAATAATATGAAGATGATGAGTGTGACCTCATTTATGGACTCTTCTAGTGGATTCGAGGCTAAAGCACAATCCTTGATACGTGCCATCGCAAGGAAACTCCAACCAAACAGTATTTGACCTCATCATTTTGCTTTTTGAAGTTCAGATGGCCTTCAGTGAATGTTGTGCTAGCCTTTTCAAAATTGGAAATACTGCTCCTAACAACATTCGAAGAATGGATTGCAGAATGACTCTCAAAAGAGCTGTCTTGCACAGATATCGTAGTCAAAAACTACGGGCCAAGTGGGACCCCAATTAGTGCCCTCATTAGGATCATCGCTCAAAGGCACTTTGTCAAAGCAACTAAATTCTTTTCCGCCGATTTAGTACTTTACTCAGAGGCCCGGAAAACCCGGGACAATAACGAAAATAATATTGTATGCCTGACAATGAGCGAGACTTTTTGGAACCACCAAGAGTCTGTTCTAATCTTCTTCCAACTTTATTTGCATTAACCTTATCGCAATCATATCGCAGCCATAAATAACACATCCAAGGCAGTGACGATGTCGAGGGAGGACGAATCATTCTTAAATCGATGTCCGAATATCCGTATGATTGCGATAGACTAAGCAAACGAATTAAAGATGGCTATCGGTTCAAGTCACAACCACTCATTTTCAAGTTTATTCAAGGAATGGATCGCACTTGCATCAGGAGATTGATTATCCAGCCCAGGCATTTGTCTTTCACCTCCAACGCTTTTTTCAAGGTTTTTGCCGTTGTTGCTCTTACAAAACGAGGAAACCGTTTCAAACAATTTCTAGGGTTGATCAGTTTGGGCCCATGGCACAAATGAGGTCGTATGAACGGTTTTTGGTTACTTCTCGGCATTCTAGTTTCTATCATTGAGCCCACCATTCACGTATGCTCCACTTCCATCATCTTTCTTCCTATAAAGAAGCACGTTCCATGAGAAATGAATTGATAATTATGCAAGGCACAAGGACATGAAGCAAAATAAATAAAAACATGCCAAAATATTAGGATTAACAACAAAATCACAAAGTACAATCGAGTGCGATTACAATGTGAATGTGTGATAAAAACACGCTTAGACTAGATGGTCTCTCTTGGATGAAAGGTTAAGTAAATTGGTACGTTTCAGTCAAATCAAACATGACACACTCGTTGGCACTCTTCAGTAGCCAAGCCAAAAAAATGATGAAGCAAAATTTAAAAAAAGACAATCATTAAGACCAGGCTTGACTGGACATTCTCGTGACTGATTTCAACTCTACCTAAGCTAGCCATCATCATTGTTGGCTGAAAGAGAAACCCGCATCGTGATCGTCATAAAAAGAAGCTTCAATTTGATTCGAATATCGCCCGTACCTTCGCTTCTTTTTCGACGATAGACTTTCTTGACCAGAATCAGATTCGGAATCACTCGAACTTGAACTACTTGAGCTCGAACTCGAACTTGAGTCCGAACTCGAGTCCGAGGCTTGTCCGGAAGATTTTTCTAGATCGATTTGGCTGGCCAGGGCGGCTAATTCGGGCTCATGTCTCTGAAATGGAACGATTTGCAACTGATGTGTTTTTCATTCAGATTTTTGTTTAAGAACTCACGGCTAGTGCGCGATGCCATTTACGACTCAATTTGGGACGACCCCGGACAGTCTTGTGCCAAACGACGGGGAAATTGGTTTTGGAACAGAAATTGTGCGTAACGGCGATGGTCGTGTCCAAGTTCAGCACAACATGCCAATATCCACCGGGCACGAATACAGTCTCTCCTGGGTGTTGAATGAGCTCAATCTGTTCAAAGAAGTAATCTGGGTTAGCCTTAGCATCTCACTATCATGAATAGATACATACAGGTTTGAACTCCTGAGGCCAATCGGGTCGTTGAGTCTTTGGATAGATGACATTAAACCACGTGATGGCTTCATCGGTTTGCTTGTGGTCATCTCGCGAAGTCACCTTTATGAGGTCTTTGGGCGTGTTTGTGGGGAAGAAACACCAACGTTTATGCCCGGATATGAGGGCGTTCCAAGCTGACGTGCCTGAAGAAGGAAAACGGGACTCACGTAAATTATGGACTCCGAAACCTCAGTTTTAAAGCATTTTTGAGTGAGGCTTACCCAAAGGATCGATGTGGATGCCGGTGCCAGAACGAGCTGGGCCCACGACCACCCATCGATAGGGCGGTCGCCGCTTTTCGCTGCAATATTTGAAGAGATCGTCCCGAAAATAGACGGGAATCTCGTAATCTTCCAGGAGACGCTTACGTTTGGCGTGCTAAAAATGGAAGTCAAGTCAGGTGAATTGGCTCAACACCAACCGCAAACAGCCAGATTACTGAGTTTGCACTTACGTCTCCGTAACTGGAATCAAAGATGTACAGTGGGCTGTCGTCCAAAGTGGATTTCATGTAGTCGACGTAATACTTCATTTTCAACTTGACACTATAGCCCTCGTTGTCCTCGCCGCATTTGAACTTTTGATTGCGATATTTCTTGGCCAGTCGCTGGAAAAAAAAAACCCGACCGTTTGAGTGACGGTTACGTATCTCCGCGCCCTTCAAGACCGCTTCATTCGACCTACTTCGAGTGTCCACTTTTCGCGGGCCATCCACGTGTCCTGCACGCCGGTGAGCACGCACGGCAGATAGGGCTTCTCGTACTTCTCGATGAACTCCTCGGGACTGACGCGCTTCACGTCGACGCGGGGCAGCGTATCCGGCACGTGCGACCAAGACAGATCGAACGTGCGCGCGTACTCACGCTCCACCCACATCTCGCGGGTCTTGAGTTCTGGAAAGAAACGGGCGAGCATCAGTCGAATGAGCGTGTTAAGGCTGTCGCGCTCATTCATATTGACTCAGCGGATTTTCAACTGACGACGACGGTATAACGGGAAGGACCGAGGCATGGATGATAATTGGCATCTATTGAGGATAGATCCGGATCGATTCGGAGGTCGACTTGCCGCAAAGCGGATGAGAAACCAAGGGGCAATCCGAATTCAGAATTGATTCCCAAGTATATGTATAAAAAAACAGACTTCAAAGTTGAAATGTCCTAACCCGATCCATCTCTAAGCCCATTTAGGGTGTCAGCATATTAGATTTTGGGGTCAAGAAAATGACTAGGGATCTGCGAGGTCAGTGGCAATCGGAATAATAACGATACAGACTAGTCCGAAAACGATTTCGATCAATTGAAAGAGGTTTGAACCCAGAACCCAGAATGGGCCCCCCTCGACTCCAATACATATATAGATATATATAAATTGTACATATAATATATCCAATGAGACGATGATTCTCGCAATAAACATGATTATAAAATTGAAAGAGGACCTGACTGCACCTCTGTTTTTCTGATCAGACAATTTGGCTATGGTTAAAGGCCTCTTTTTTTGACCTTCAACTCAAAGAACACCACTTTCGAGGCTTATCAAGGCCAATCAAAGAATTCGGGGACGACGATTTGATCGGTTGTTTTTTATTTGAATTGACTCTCATTCGTTTCAAGTTCGTGTGAATCACGGAATGGGCCTGACCCTCCCACTGCTGTTCTCACCGCATTTTAGCGGTAAAAAGCTAATGAACCGGGACAAGCCCGTCCTTCTAGAATGAGGACTGCGCCTACTATTCCGCACTTATTCAAATCCAAACCCTTGACGCGTGGCAGATCCGGGCCAAACAACTCGGAACAAATCCAAATGGCCTCCGCGCTATCCTGAGAGAGCGTACCTGGTCGCGCCCGCTTTTTGGCGTCTCGAATCCGTTTGCGAGCCCGTCGACTGGTGAGCGATGAGCCACTTGAGGGGCCCGTCGTGGCCGAACGACGGCCACTGATCGTTAGGGCGGTGCTAGCCGTGGCCGTATCCGCGCTGGGATTGGCCGTCGATGCACCATTTCCCGTGGTCAACGTCATGTCCGCGACGACAACGGCGACTCTCTTGTTGTGAAGAACGAACTACGGGTACGAGAGAACCAGATCAGCACCACGGGCAATCAAGCAGGCCGACAAACAGGCAGGCAGGCAGCCGGGCAGACTCATCAGCTGATTTCTTCGCTCCAGTTCTCCCAGCTGATTTCTAGAAAACGGCCCTCAGCACTCACGTGTAGTGATGTGACTTGGGCAAGTAATGAGTCATCACAAACACCCAAGAACAAGTTGTTGACAAGCATTACTTGGGCAATACACCAATCACTTCCCAAGCTCAAGGAACATTGGAAGATGCATTTACCGGCAGTTACTCTTTGAAGAGTTAAGATGCTTGCAGTGTGACTTAGAAGAAAAGAATGTCAAGTTGCATTTTCGATGATCTTTTGACCTTAATAATTTAGCAATAAACAGTGGAAGTGAAACAAAAAATATTTCAATTTCGATAGCATTTGCAAAACCATGTTTTTTCTTTAGTTTCCGTTCTAAGTCACACATGAATACACTTTTCGGGCCAATCAAGAATGAGATTTAACAGTCACACTTGAGAACAAGCTCGGTCACTCAGAGTTGCTAGAAAAAAATATAAGATGCCAACTCTTTTTTTTTTGAAATATTCTCAAAAGCTTTTGCATTTCTCGATACAAAAGCTTTGAATTGTGTATTTTCATCTAAAAATCCATCCTAACAAGGGCATGGGCCCTATTTCGCTGAAACTTTCTGGTTAATTGAAATTCTGATGCCGAAGGTTTAGTCTTCATTCCTAGCAAATTTGGCAAACCTGTAAGGTGGGAAAAATACTTGTACAGGCACCCAAGTAGACCCAAGTTTCGGCAAGTCCAAGGTACTGTACCGGACCGCTTGCCCAAGCTCTTGTTTGCCTCCCATCACTACTCACGTGCAATTGAAGTGTGGCTTTGTTGTGTCTTTTCATGGAGTGAGATGGGGACAAGTGCCACGGCTAGCTCGCACTGTGCATGCACTTGCAAAGAGACAAAATTCATCATAACTCAAGCAAATGTGCCAAAATTGCAACATAATGTCTTATTTGACGTAGCTAGACTATTTTTATATTGCTAGAACAAGTCAATGCAGCATATTTTCCACAATTTCTTGAATTATGCCAAGTTTTGTCTCTTTGCAAGTGCATGCACAGTAGTGATGGGACGAGACGGTATTTCCAATACATGAGACCAACTGATGCCGGTCTCAATTAATACATCTCAGAAGCTGGCATCAATACTGTATCAAGTCTTACGAACGAAATGACAGCTACAAAAGGTGTCCGCCACCGATTGAACCTATTCGTATTTAACAATTTTGTTAAAGCGTGTAATCGAAATCTAACTCTCTTTTGAGGTATTTCTAATATGCATGGAGACCATGACCTTTATTGACGCCGTATCAAATAGCTTTTTGACTGATATTGTTTGTTTCAATATGGTTCCTTTGATATTCAAATCTTAGTTGCTAGTCACACTTCTAAGCCAACTTGACTAGAATGTGGTAATAATTAGTGATGGGAGGCAAACAGGAGCTTGGGCAAGCGGTCCGGTACAGTACCTTGGACTTGCCGAAACTTGGGTCTACTTGGGTGCCTGTACAAGTATTTTTCCCACCTTACAGGTTTGCCAAATTTGCTAGGAATGAAGACTAAACCTTCGGCATCAGAATTTCAATTAACCAGAAAGTTTCAGCGGAATAGGGCCCATGCCCTTGTTAGGATGGATTTTTAGATGAAAATACACAATTCAAAGCTTTTGTATCGAGAAATGCAAAAGCTTTTTAGAATATTTCAAAAAAAAGAGTTGGCATCTAATATTTTTTTTCTAGCAACTCTGAATGACCGAGCTTGTTCCCAAGTGTGACTGTTAAATCTCATTCTTGATTGGCCCGAAAAGTGTATTCATGTGTGGCTTAGAACGGAAACTAAAGAAAAAACATGGTTTTGCAAATGCTATCCAAATCAAAATATTTTTTGTATCACTTCCACTATTTATTGCTAAATTATTAAGGTCAAAAGATCATCGAAAATGCAACTTGACATTTTTTCTTCTAAGTCACACTGAAAGTATCTTAACTCTTCAAAGAGCAACTGCCGGCAACTGCATCTTCCGATGTTCCTTGAGCTTGGGAAGTGTATTGGTGTATTGCCCAAGTAATGCTTGTCAACAACTTGTTCTTGGGTGTTTGTGATGACTCATTACTTGCCCAAGTCACATCACTAGTAATAATGTCGTGATTTGCCACCTGATTTCAATGTTGATGGGCTTTAGCAAATGGAAATTTCAAATAATAACTGTGCACTAACGAGTTAAATAAAATCTTGCGTCGCAACATAATAACATAAGCAATCGTTAAATGAAATATTCTCCGACAATTTGGAGGATGTAACATAAGTTTTTTTTGTTAATGAAAAAGATTTCACGTCACACTTTCAGCGGTTCTTCAGGTATTTTTCTTTAAAACTCTGAAGCCAACATGTTATGCCAAGTTGTGGAATCGACTAGATGTTCCTTGATTTGAAATTTATATTGTTTAAGTTTAAAACAACGGAAAAGTAAATCTAGATATTTCGTGCCTTCAAACTGAAACCCATCGAAGACCGCAGAAAAAGGCAAAACCCAATTTGAGCAATTTTGGCAACACTTCGCATGTCTCACTTGGTCTCAAGTACTGATGGGCACAAGCTGCAGCTTGAAGAGGAGTTTGGACCAAGCAACAGTTTTCAGCTGTGCTTGAAAGCTTGCAAGCAGTTTCAAGCACCTTCACCCAATGTCAGGCTTGTCAGTTAAAATTCAATTTGTTGGCCACTGGAAATGGAGTAAAATAGTTTGTGCTCAAGTTTAACGAAGCATGCTTCATTTAGCCCCTAGGAAGGTAAATATCTTGAAAAATCTGGGAAAAAATGGCAAATTTTGCAACAGCATAGGAGTTTCTGCCTCTATATTTAGATCAGGCAAAAAGGACAACAAATAGCTTGGCAACCCTGCTATTCACCAAAGGTTCTCTGAGCCCTGTGGCTTGAATGCTTGGTTTTGCTTGAGGCAGCTGAAATGGAAACAAGCCCAGCTTGAAAAATTGAAGTGCTTGATAGCTTGAGAAATCCCATCAGTAGTCTCAAGTCGGAATCAAGACCAGCGAGACTTTCATTGTATTGGTCTGGTCTCATACTGTATGATACATTGCTGGTATCAGCCCCATCAGTAATGCACATTGCTGGTTGGTCGTCACACTTGTCGACACTCTTGCTCCATGAAAAAGCACAACAAAGCCATACTTCAATTGCCCTTTGAGGGATAATCAAAGGGAGATGGCCAGAGATTAAAAAAGATCGCCACTTCACGGGTTAGTACTGAAAGATCATGGCCTATTTCCCGTGCTACGGCCGTTTGAATGAGCCACGCGCTAGATTCAACGGGTAAACGAGTCACGGAAGATGGAAAATTTTGAACAAGACTTTGGAGAGAGCATTTTTCTTGACCCTAACGGCGCTGTGAAATCTGTGAGGGCAAAATGCGCAACCCAAATGAATCACAGACCAACAACCTAACGTGGCTTTGGAGAAAGCGAGCAATCTTTTGAGGTGAAACAAAAAAAATCTTTGAAAGAGGTGCTTTTCCGGTAGAGTGATGAAATTTATATAAAAGTGTTTTGCCGCCATTTTAATCTTTTTTACAATTTAAAAAGAAACAATGATTTCTTCCATTTTTTCAAAAGATCCATTTCTTGGTTTCCTTTACAAGATGTGAATTGATAAAGCACTTTGATTCTGGTCTTCGAGCAATGATCCATATGGTATTTGAGTTTTCGAGAATCATTAACTGCGTCATGCTGACAGTACATAATAAATTGGGGACATTTTACTTCAATGAAAAAGTGATTTGTTGGAAAATGAGTTTTCTCAAAAGCAGTCCTCCAATCGTGATTGATTTGGAATCTAGCATGGTTAGCTTAAAGTTATGAGAAAAATTGATCATATGTATAACAATGTGTCAGAATCTTATTTCTGCTGAGATTTTTGTGTTGGCTTTGATTCATTTTACATTTGGTGTTACAAAATGTGTGCAGTATTTGGCTGTTAAAGGGAGTTTATTGCTTTTTAGCATGATTAAAAAACATTCAGAATTGCTGTTTCATCACTCTGAACTAAGTATGAAATACCTGTAGCTGCCCTTCTGTTTTTAGGCAAAATCTTGATGACATCAGATCGAACGGTAGTTATAAACAAGACTTTACTTCAGTAAATGCTGTGAAATGGACAGATGGCCCAAGGGCGTTCCAAGGGCTTTTTCTTAAGCCCGGAAATGTAGCTTTGGCCCATGCGGATTTTTGCCACCCTCAAAACAACATACAAGCTCGCCACCTAGCGGCCGTCATTCGAAACTGTGATATGCATAGAAAGAACACCAAAAATAATATGGCTCCTTTAAGGAGAAGCTGACTGGGAGGTCACAGTACATAAGACTGGGAGGTCACCTTAGTAATACAGCTCCAGAAATTGCACCCTGACACAAACATCCATTTTCGAGCTTCTAAAGGTATATTGGACACATTAGAACAGAAATTTTGTGCATCAAAGCTCAAAGGTTGCACGTGATTTCCATTTCACTGGTTGCGCTTGAAGGACTCAATAGACGTGTTGACAACTCGATACAATATAAGGACCATATCGTCTCTTCGTCGATATCACTATGTGGCGCAGTTGGGCGAGGGGCGTGACCGGGGCCACCCGCTGCCCCCGCCTCATAGCCCGTGCCCGACATGCTCCCAGGGTCACGCCCGCGCTGACCAGCCTGACCCCGACCTCACCGAGTCGCGCCCTGAGTGTGAGTGCCGGGTGCGCGAAAGGCCATGCCAAATGGCAAAATATCCGCCACATCAAGAGCGCCAATGACATGCTCAAGGCGCGCGTGAACAAGCTCCACGCCAACCGCATCATCATCGCCATTCGCGGGCAAGGCGGCCAAACCAATCCGGATTTGAATCGCGCGCTCAAGCGGGCCATCGACGAGGCGCGCGCCCACGACGTGCCCAAAAGCACGATCGACCGCTCGGTGGCGTCCGCCTCGGACAAGGCCACGGCCGATCTGGTGGAGAGCGTGCACGAGGTGCGCGGACCCGGACGCACGGCGCTCTTGGTCGAGTGTCTGGCCAAGAACAAGCGTATCGCCGAAACCGCCGTGCAAGCCGTGTTGCGCAAACGCGGTGGTGCCATTGAACCCGGCATAAGTGCCATGTTCGACAACGTGGGCGAAGTCACGATCCGAGTGCCCGCCAAGGACGAGTGGGACTTGAATCGGGCCGAGGATTTGGCCATCGAGTGTTCGGCCGAAGACGTGAGTCAGGTGGAGGACGACGAGTCCGAGGACAGCTTATCGGCGGATCGGTATTTCGTGTTCGCCTGTCCGCCGAATCAGGTGTCCCGCCTGCAAGCCGAATTGAAACAGCAGGGACATGACGTGGTGCATGTGGAATCGGGCTTTCGGGCCAAGACGTTCTCGGCTCCATTGTCACCCTTGCACGCCAAAATGCTCGAGCTCCTAGTCGCCACGCTCGAAAAGAACGAGAGTGTTGTTCGGGTGTTCCATAATGCGCCGCCGGACTCGGAAGTGGGTTGATTGTTCGATCCTAGAATTTGGAATGGGCTCCTCCGATTCCACTCGTCTTTAATTCATTCAGCCATAAACGCCTATGATTCAGCGTGTGCATTGGTCGATTGCTTGTTTTCAATTTGAAGTTCTTAGGGTTTAACTCGGATATGCTTGGTTAAGCCGATTTTTCATCGGGGTCAAACTGGTTGGTAGGAATGTGTTGATGGAAAAACGATGATTAATCCTACACATTGGGTGTGGGAAAGAATGTCAGTGAAGTTCCTTTGGACAAGAGATCTCTTGCGCGTTGACAATGACTTGATGTCCAGCTTTATTACCTCGCATGCCAGACATTCCTCATCTCGTTGTCTGTCCTGTCTTAATCGTGTGGGGAAGGAAACAGGGTTGGCACGAATAGAAAACCCATTTGGGAACGACATGGCCAAAAAATAAAATAAGTTATTTTGGAGGTAGGAGTCTTCAGGAATAATACCTTCAGACCAATTGAAATGGAAGAAAAGAGTGAAAGGGCCTCTTTTCCCCCTGCCTATTCGTCAAAAGCCCGACGGCTCTTTCAAAAAGTTAATTATTATGGCTTCGAGCCGAAATGGTTCGAAAAGAGTAAATACGTCGACAGTTGTAGCTGGTCGACCCTACGTAGTCTCCGCGGCTATTCAAAATGGATTATTTAATCAATTTAGAATTTGGTCCATGAACCATGCCTTAATATTGCCCACGTCGTTCCCTGAACCATGCCAGGCCATTGTTCACCTTTTCATTTAGAATGGTTTCATCCTCAGTGTCGTGCATTCGAGCCAGAAGAAGAGTCGCCGTCCTTTTGAGTCGTATATATATATTTGAATTTTCTTCGGTAAGGTTATTCGCTCTTACATAACAATCAGCATCCAATGAGATATATCCAAGAATTAGTTAAGGTTGGTGCACGGTACCATAAATCAGTAGTTCTTGTTGACAAATTCCACGCCCTTGTTGATGCTCTTCTTGAGCTCGGGCACAGCCGCCTTCAGCAAACCTTCCTCAAACGGGGAAAGCGTGCCCAAGCCCAAGTTCTTGGCCACACCATTGGGGCCCAATAGAATGGGGGTAGCAAAATAGGGTGCCTCGGTCACATCGGAGGCGACGAAGGTGCATTCGACCACGCCGCTCTGGCCTTGCGTAGCCTTGATGAGCGAGTCCGTGAAGCGAGCCGCGGCGTAAGCCATCGACAACGTGGCTGAGCCCGCGCCGGCCTTGGCCTTGACCACCTCCGTGCCGGCATCTTGAATCCGCTCGGTCATGGCTTTCAACTTGTCTTCGGCCAACTCGATCTTGGGCGTGCACTGGGAGATGAGCGGGATGATGGTGATACCCGCGTGACCGCCCACCACCGGGCAGTTCACATCGGCCGGATCCACGCCCTTGGCCTCGCCCAAAAACGTGTTGGCCCGCACCACATCTAACGTGGTCACGCCAAAGATCCTGAGCGGGTCGTACACGCCGGCCTTCTTGTAGATTTCGCTAGCGATCGGCACCGTACTATTCACCGGGTTGGAAATGATGGCCACGAAGGCCTTGGGACAGACCTCGGCGGCGGCCTTGGCCAGATTGGCCACGATCGAGGCGTTGGTGTTGAACAAGTCATCGCGGGTCATGCCGGGCTTGCGGGGCACGCCGGCCGGAATGACCACGATCTCGGCGCCCTCGAGCGAGGCCTTGAGCTGGTCCTCGCCCACAAACCCGCGCGTCACGGCTCGCGTCTCGCAATGCGACAAATCGGCCGCCACGCCCGGCGTGTGCACGATGTCGTATAGATTGAGCTGCGTCACGGCCGGGTTGAGCTTGAGCAGCAGCGACAAGGGTTGGCCGATGCCGCCCGACGCGCCCATCACGGCCACGCGGGCCGAGTTCGAGCTCGAGGTCGAGAGCGAACGAGCCGAGGACATTAAGCCGCCGCTGCGCGACACGCGAGACAGAACGTGCGACGAGAACAACATCTTGCGACGAATCGAGTCGTGGAATCGAAGAGGAATCAAGAGGATATCAAGCTTTGATCACCGGGAATGTGGACTCGGAACTCAAGGACTAAGGAGCGATGGGGAAGCCAAGAAGATAAAGGACGACGACGCAGAGGTCGGTCGAGAGGACGAGCCAATGGACGACAACACACCAATATCAGCAGACACAAGAGTGAATGAAAGCCAAAATCAGGGTGATGTGAATTCTGAAATGGCAAAGATTGTAATGTCACCAATACTCGCTACGCATGCAGTGGATAGGGTCAAAATCCCGCCCAGATAAACGCTTTAAGCCACTTTAAGCGAGATGAAGTCTCACTTTTGTAGACATGGCACAAAAGTCTTGTAAAAAATGAAAGAAATTTTGTGATTTGGCAGGGCTAATTCAGCCAAGCGCAGCTTGTTTTGAGTCACTCTGAGCATTGTCGGGAAATGGCCGCTTGCTTGCTGCTGGCTGCTGATCCACGAAGAAGACTTCAGTTGTGTTCAAGCCACATATCACATAATGACTAGATGGGACTAGATGCCGATTCGGCGAGAGAAAAAGGGGGCTACTAGGCCCAGCTGCGCTACCTGCAAAAACCTCAGGGCGACCTAGTGTTCAGAAGTAACGACGCTCGATCGCGTAGAATTTAGTATGTGAGGTACATCTAGTTCCTTTATGATATGGCCATGCAGGCAAAAGTTTGAAAAGTTTGAAATTTTTACCATCTTGGGGTGTAGTAGGATGTGGTAGCTGATGAAGCAAAGTTGTCCTCCTTTGTCTAGCACGAAGGGCGGTCTAGCTCGTAATTGGTGCGTGGTTCAAGCACAACAATGGTCAGCGTGGTCAACATCTGCTGAGCTCATTTGATTCGGCCCGAACTTCATTCGCAGTTCTGGGCAAACGCGGATGTAAACGATATCTCGAGTGGTGTTCAACCGAAAAACTATCTTACCTTTGCCAATTTTGTAGGGACATCAATATTAAACTTGGGAATTTTCAAAGGTAAAATCACCTTGAAATCTTTTCGATATCTTTTTGATTTTTTGTTTATCTTTTCGATAAGACTTGAGCGAATTCGACCAAACCCACGAGTATCTCCTCAAATTCTGAACGGAGACAGAGATGGGGAATGGAGCTGAAATGGTAACTAAATCAAATTGCATTTTTGGCAAGCAATTTTAAGAACTTGCATTGTTCAATATCAGAAGAACCTGTGTCAAACCTTGAGTTTTTACACTACTGACGATCAGGTTTGGGAAGTAATTGTAATTGCAATTACAATTACGTAATTTCAATTACATTTTTGGGCCAAGTAATTGTAATTGTAATTAATTACATTTTTGGCCATGTAATTGACGAATTTTCAATTACAAATTACCAATTACTTTTTAAACTCTTACTTCTTCAAATTAACCATAATATCAATTGATACTTACAGGTAGCTTTTGTTACAATACACACGCAAGCTATGATGTTTAAATACTTTTAAACTACAAGAGCTTTTGACCATGATTTTTGTGTCAGGATTTAGGGCTTTTCACAACCAAGGGCAGACAAATGAGGTGTAAAAATAAAGTTTTAAAACGTCGTCATTCTTGATATATGTGTATAAAGTTCGTGTTATTTTCTGGAAAAGAAAAATACGCCTTGTTGTTCATGGCATAATAGCAGACCTGTTCAATTATCTTATCTAGATAAAAGATAAAGATAAAAGATCATTTATCCTTTATCTTTATCTAGATACTTTTTCGGGAAAGTATCTTAAAGTATCTTTATCTAGATACTTTTTTCGGGAAAGTATCTTAAAGTATCTTTATCTAGATACTTTTTTCGGGAAAGTATCTTAAAGTATCTTTATCTAGATACTTTTTTCGGGAAGCTATCTTGAACTATCTTTATCTAGACAATGTGTTCTCTCAATCTTTTGTGTTAAAGCATCCATTAGGCATTGATTGTTTAGTATGGATTATGTATTTCCCCAAAAAGTATCTAGATAAAATACTCCTAGCTACTTTTCTTCATAATGCATAATGTCAAATTATTTGTGCATTATGCACATTGAAAGTGGATGCACTATGTATGCTGAGACTTGATAGTGGACACAATATGCACATTGAGTGAGGAATCTGAGGATGCTTTGTTTGTTTGTTTGTTTGTTTGTTGAGGAGTCAGAACACAGCTTCGCAGCTGCGATCTGATAGAGGCTGTCCGCCATATGGGGATATTGCCGCTCCACTTGGACAAGCTAACAAGCAAGCATTAATTTTTACCTCACCCTCGGGAATGACCCCAGGTTCGCCCATTTAAGCCGTCAAGGGCCGTGACTTCTGCATGTAACTTAATACCACAGGTCACTAGGACTCGTCAAGCCCGGGATCAAACCGGGGCTTGCCTAGTATTTGGCATTGAAAGACAGTTCAATGCTAAATTTTGACTCCGAAGAGTTGAGTTTGGAAAGTTGTGTGTTGCATTTGAAAGACGGTTCAAATGCTAAATTTTGACTCCGAAGAGTTGAGTTTTGAGGGTGGCAGTCAGCCGGGAACCCCAGCCAACTGCACGACAAACCAACGCAGTACGCACTACGCCATGCCTCACCCCCATCTGAGGATGCATTCATTAGAGTCTGTTCACTGTTCAATTATCTTGTCTAGATAAAAGATAAAGATAAAAGATAGTTTATCTTTATCTAGATACTTTTTTTGGGAAATTATCTTATAGTATCTTTATCTAGATACTGTTTCAGGAAAGTATCTTGACGTATCTTTATCTAGATACTTTGCGGAAAATACTATCTTATCTAGATACTTTTGCAAAGTATCTTGAACAGGTCTTCATAATAGTTTTGATATTTAAGCCCGTTCATAAGCTTTTGGTTTTTGTAAATCACTCTTTCATATTAACCTTTCAGGCATTATAAGTTGCCGGTTGGTGCATCGCCATTTAAAAATGACAGATCTGTTTATTTCCAATCGTTTAGAAAAGGCAAAAGGGTGAAAGAGACGGAAGGATTGTAATTGACATGTAATTGACTTGTAATTGTAATTGAAGTCAATTACATTTTCGGATGATATAATTGTAATTAATTACATTTTTCGACAAAGTAATTGTAATTGTAATTGATTACATTTTTCAAGTAATTGACCCAACTCTGCTGACGATAAACTTTATGAAATTAGGAAATTCAGCCATCAATTGGGCGAAATTAGCGGCTTTTGATTCGAATGAAGCAAAAAATCGCATAACTTGTTTTACATTTTCTGAATAGATTCGATTGTGATGCTGATTTTGATCATGAAATAATTATGATGGCCGCATAGCAAATTACTTTTTTGTTAGCTTTGCTTGATGAAGAAATATATTTGTGATGGACCGAAAGCGCTCTCAGTCAAAACTTTGAGACGGATTTGACATTTTCTACAGCCCATTAGAGCTACGTAGACTTTGGGTGTTTGGGATACAACGAGTTTGGGATACAACGAGTTTGGGAGAAAGATGAAGTTTTGGTTGAATATCAACTAAAATAACGATGTTCCCATTTCTTTTGATTAGTCATAGGACTTTCTTCTTCCTGTAGGTTACGACCCAAACAAAGCAATTTTGATTTGTAATCACTCTCCTTTTCAGTAAAGCCCCCATTCGGCCAAAAAACAAAATAGTCACACTATTTTAATGAAAGAAGCTGCCCTATTCTTGTGATGTGGATATCATGGGCACATCCGTTTTAATTTTTAATGCATTCAATACAGTTAACATTCGAACACCATAATAGGGTTTGAAGAAAAAGTACCAGTGCGTCCACAGAATCCGACAAATACCATCCTTCCATAAAAGCTTTTAATTCACGAGTAACGATTGATCGTCCTCCGAGTTTGCATTTGCACGAAAGTCTGGCCATTATAGAGGTTGTGAAGAATTGTTTGTTGTCCCCCTTTATTCCCGCCCCACCAACCTGTTGCGGAGACATCGCTAAAGGCCAGCCAGCATTGTCCATGCACTCGGGAAGAGACAAATCTCAACATATTTTTAACTATTTCGCAATATGT
>JAAGOF010000231.1:7717-21428 GCA_010645155.1 Tigriopus japonicus
GATTCAGTAAGATTATAGCAAAAATACCGAGCAAAATGCAACTTGTTATCAAAATGAGGACAAATGGGAGCTACTTAAAATCTTTGAAATTGCTATTGCTATGGATATGCACTTTGCACATCAGACTTTGCACCGGCAGAAAAGTTTATTCATAGTAGGGCATCTAAATTAACTGATATTTCAAGAAAACCAGTCAACAGTTAAGTAATCAGAATACCAGCTAATTACCTGACATTTCAAAGCTACCATCGACAAGAACTGCAAAATGTCTGCAAAGTCTTTATGAGGACATTATCACGGCTGAGGGTGGCTGCATGAAAAGATGAGTTCTAAATGATCCAGTGAATATTTTGCCACAGTTCCAGCTATGTGCATGCCCTGTGATACATCCCAGGCCAATCCTTAATTGGCCTGTGCGTTCTTCTAGTCGAATCTATAAATAGCTGTGATAATGTACTAGTCAAGATAGTCCAATAAATGTGCCAGGGGGCTTCACACCTTCAATCTTTTTGATTATTTCTGCGTGCATTTCACGTTGTTTCACCCTGTACCTGAAGTTTGCGTTTCTTATATCGTGCACGTTAAGTGTCCAGATTTCATCCGAACACCCGGTAAATACGGAACTAAGGCGATATTCTGGCATAAATGATAAACCACAGCGAAATGCTCACTTCTATCTTTCTCTTTGCTTGTGATGAGAGCATTGATGGAATATGTTTCTGGACTAAAACAAGAATATTGGTTCAGCTTCTGGCAATGAGCTACATTTTCGAGATTTGATTGCAAGACCGTCCAGGATAAGCCAAAGAAAAAAGAAGCCAAAGAGAGAGAAACAAAATTATGAAGTCTCCGAGAATTAGCTTCGATTTTCCTTCGCTGCCATCAAACCTGAAGGTGAAGGGAACCGATGAACCAGTTTCATAATTACCATGCAAAATATTAGATTTAGTTGATACTTGTTTTTAACTTTCAGGCCTTGACTTGCTCTGATTGATGTGATGTCATGAATCTACCATCAGAGGGGTTTTGATGCGATAGCTGAAGAGTTGATTCTGGAAGCTGGAGTGAGCTCCTGACAAGAGTATTGAGAACAAAGGTCTTCTTCAAATTTTATGAATAAACTATTTTAAGGATTAAAGAATAGTGTTATTACATGGCGCAGTCGGTAAGTCGACTGCAGCCTCGTGATTGGTGTCATTGACATAAAGTGGATCGTAGTACGTAGATCACTCAGTCGTGGATGTTCGCCAAAGGACGTGAGATCCGTAAGGGCCGTCAGTATCATT
This sequence comes from Tigriopus japonicus, assembly GCA_010645155.1. Lineage (NCBI taxonomy): Eukaryota > Metazoa > Arthropoda > Copepoda > Harpacticoida > Harpacticidae > Tigriopus > Tigriopus japonicus. Next base: position 9,004 of record JAAGOF010000231.1, read on the forward strand.
GGCGAGTACAATATCACGTGTGCATGGTCGACTTGGGATGGAACAGATTCCTTTGAAATTAACGTGAGCTCCTTTGGGCCGTTAAGTATATTTGAAGAGAGTATTGTTCAAATTCAATTCTTTGTCATGGAGGAAATGGTAAAGGCGTTCCAAGCTCATATGGACAGATTGATTGAGGATTCACGAAATCGGGAAGATCGATTAGTTGCAGATGCAAAGGCCCGCGAGGAAAGGCTGATGGATATGATTGCAACCCGTGGACAAGAAACACTTTCAAGTTCACAATCACATGGAAGCAATTATCGCCCAATATCAGTAGATCGACCAATGTTGTTGGCTAGTGCCACTACATCCGATTTTATCACCTGGAAAGAAGGTTGGGATAATTTTGCGTTGTGCCAACATTTATCCAGACAATCGAGACTGGTACGTGTGGCAGCATTAAAAACTTGTCTGGACGCAGACCTCCAGAGGTTCTTGATTCAAAAGACAATCGATGTAAGCCCTGAAAGTGATGTCGATGCTATTATCACAGCCTTGTCAAAATATGTCCGAGCGCAAAGAAACCCATTACTGGATCGCATCGAATTCTACAAAACTACCCAAGATAGTGGCGAGACGTTTGACAATTTTTTCACCCGTCTGAAAGAAATTTTGCCGTCGTGCAGTTTCGAGTCCGATTCGGCTTGTACCACTTGCAAGAGTAGAGAGGATGACCTTATGCGGGATAGGATTGTTTGCGGTGTTCTGAGCGATGAAACACGTCACAGGTTACTGGCAGAACCAGATTTAACCTTGGAAAAGGCAGTGAAGATATGCCAAGCTGAGGAGGGTGCATCATCATCGCAGAGAAATCTAGTTCCTAAGGGTCTACAAGCCATTTCCGCTTACAAAAAAGATAAACGTCAGCCGAAGATTTTTGGATCATCTCAACGATCCTCTGGGAAATGCCAAAATTGTGGTCGGAAAGACCACGAAACAAAGGTTGACTGTCCCGCTCGTGAAAGAACTTGCCACCGATGTGGAAGGTCAGGACATTTTAGCCCTTGTTGTAAGGACAAGAAAAATATTCAAGGAAGGAGCTCCACGTTAAAGGCCATGAGCTCCATTCAAATAGCGCATATTCAATCAAGAGCCGATTTACGATTGGAAACTCAAACTCAAACGGGAGAGTGGCATACAATTTAATGGATTCCTGATACCGGGAGCGACATTGAGGCCATGGATTTGAAGACGTTTGCCAACATGGGGGGAAACCTGAATGACCTTAATGACGAATCGGAGGTCATTCGGAATGTTTCGGGAGGCAAAATGCTCATCGTTGGAACCTGTCCAGTTTTAATTCGTAATGGGGAACATCGGTTCTCTTCAACACTATATGTCTTCAAAGATATTGAAGGGTGCTATTTGTCCAGAGACGCCTTGAAAAACCTAGGATATCTTCCCCCTGATTGGCCCAAGGCTAAAATGGTTGCCAGTGTCATGGAAACTAACAATCAAATTGAGAAGATCAATTCGGAGATAATTCAAGAATTTTCGGTGGTATTTAATGAAGAAAAACTAAAACCGATGAAAGGACCACCCATGAAAATTCAATTGATTGATGGGGCTAAACCATTTCAATTACGAACGGCAAGGAGAATTCCTATCGGAGATGAAGAGCAAATTAAGAAGCAATTAAAAACCATGGAGACGGACGAAATTATCGAATACGTTAGCAAACCCACGGAATGGTGTCACCCAGTCGTCATAGTCAATAAGAAAGACTCACCGGAGAAACGTGTGGCGATTGATTTTACGCGTTTAAATTCGCAAGTCAAACGACCAATACATCCAATGCGGACACCTAAAGACGTTATCTATGGGATCAGAAAAGCACGATTTTTCACCAAGTTTGATGCCCGACACGGATATTGGCAAGTGCCTCTCGATGAGGAATCCAAAAGTCTCACTACCTTTATCACTCCTTTTGGACGATACCGATTTCTTCGTAATCCACAGGGATTTATTGGTGCTGGTGACGAGTTTAACTTGCGAACTGATCAGGCGTTTGAAGGTGTTCCAAGATTGGCCAAAGTTGTGGATGATCTTCTGGTTTATGATGAGGATTTTGAAACTCATGTGAAACATGTTCGTCAAGTTTTGGAACTAGCCAAAGAACATGGGATCACTTTTTCTCTGAAGAAGTTTGAATTTGCAAAGACTGAGGTGTCTTTTTGTGGATATCTGGTGGGCCGTGATGGTTGGAAAATCGATCCAAATAAAACCAAGGCTTTAAATGAATTCCCAGTTCCCGAGAATAGGACAGATTTAAGGTCGTTTTTCGGACTGGTAAACCAATTTGGTGAATTCAGTTCAAAAGTTGCTGGAGCAGCCGAACCGTTGAGAGGATTATTGAAGGAAAAAAATGTTTTCAACTGGGAAAGTGAGCATAATCAGGCTTTCGGGAATGTCAAAGAAGCGTTGACTTCCACACCAACCTTGGCATTTTTCGATTTTCACGCCAAGACTCGTCTTGAAACGGATGCCTCTCGTACTAGAGGTCTTGGATTTGCTCTATTACAAGAACATAATGGAACATGGCGATTAATTCAGTGTGGTAGCCGATTCTTGTCTGGAGCTGAATCACGTTATGCAATGATCGAGTTGGAGCTCTTAGCCGTGGTGTGGGCAATGAAAAAGTGCCATGTTTTCTTATCGGGATTGAACTTCGATTTGAAAATTGATCACAAGCCACTTGTTCCTATACTCAACGATTATACGTTGGATAAAGTGGATAATCCTCGCCTGCTACGATTATTGTTGAAAATCCAGATGTACCAGTTTCGAACTGGATGGAACAAAGGAAAGGATCATGTGATTGCGGATGCATTGTCGAGGGCACCTGTTGATCAACCAGTGTCAGAGGATGAATATGGTGAGGAAAATTCAGGATCTTGTTCGGTTTGCGCTATTTTTCAAAAGGAAAAGGATTTTCCGGATTTGAAGTTGGCTCAGTTGAGGAAGGAAATCGAAAATGATCAAGAATGCAAAATGTTGATGTGCGTGATCATGGAAGGTTTCCCCGAGAGAAAGTCTGACCTCCCAGAACAGATTCGCGCATTTTGGAGTGTTCGTGAACATCTCCATTCAAAAGACGGATTGATTTTAAAAGGTGAACGATTAGTCATTCCCAAATCTCTCAGGGGGAAGGTTCTTTCTGATATTCATTCGTCCCATCAAGGACAGGAGAGAACAAAAAGAAGAGCTCGTCAGATTGTTTATTGGCCCAACTTAAACAACGAGATTAATACTCTTTTACAACATTGTGAACAATGCAGAATGCATCAGACGACTCAGATAAGGGAACCATTGATGAGAGAACCGGTCCCCAATCTACCATTCCAAAGTGTTAGCGCCGATCTTTTTGAACATTGTGGCTATCAATACATAGTTTACGTTGACCGACTTCCTGGATGGCCGTGTACTGATCGAATTGGAAGGACTGCCACAACTTTGGATGTGATTCGTTTCATGCGTCAAAAGTTCCCCGATGTTGGGGTACCTGAAAAACTGGTAACAGACGGAGGTCCTCAATTTTCATCCAGAAAATTCCGAGAGTTTTGCAACCGTTGGAACATTAACCACGAGATGTCCAGCCCTCATTATCCTCAAAGCAATGGTCACGCGGAAAATGCTGTTAAATCAGTAAAGCGACTTCTCTTGAAAACTACCATTAATGGTGATGTGAACTGCGATGAATTTCAGCGTGGAATGCTGGAATGGAGAAACACTCCTCGATCGGACGGAAAAAGTCCAGCAATGATTTTATACGGAAGACCACTTGATTCTTTTGTATTCGCTTATCGCAAATCATTTGCTTCAAATTGGCACAATGCAGCCAATGAATTGGATATTAGTTCAACTAAAACGAAACAAGAAGAATATTACAATAGAAGTGCCCGGAGTTTGAGAACTTTAAACATTGGAGAGTTTGTTGACATCCAACATTTCCGTTCAAAACTGTGGAATATGAGCGGAAGAGTGGTCTCAATTGGAAAACGACGCGATTATTGTGTCAAAACACCAAGTGGGCGAATTTATTGGAGAAACCGGCGATTTTTACGTCCTCGAATTAGTTCTCCGGCAATTATTAATAACACATCGAAATTTTCGTCTTCCATTCAAAATCCTCCACGGTCTTCCCCAAAGCAACCACTTCAGATCCCGCGACGAAGTACTCGTGAGAAGAAACCTGTGATTCGAATGAACATTTCTAATTTTTCAACCAAGAAATATTAATGCTTTCGAAATTGTAAGGGGGAGGTGATGTGATGTCATGAATCTACCATCAGAGGGGTTTTGATGCGATAGCTGAAGAGTTGATTCTGGAAGCTGGAGTGAGCTCCTGACAAGAGTATTGAGAACAAAGGTCTTCTTCAAATTTTATGAATAAACTATTTTAAGGATTAAAGAATAGTGTTATTACACTGATATTTCCCGGAGATCAGCCAAAATCGATCAACACTGATTTTACAATTTGCGCAACCAGTGCTGATCCTTCAAGACTGAATATTTTTAGAAAGTCAAAGACCACAATTAGGTTAAAAATCACACTTTGTTCGTTCTAGAGCAATCCCAATAATGACAGGGTGTTCAGGAATTGATGGTGCATCGTGCTTTTCCTCGCCATTCAGACAAAAAAATACTTTAAAATTGAAAAAATATACCGTTAGGCTATGCTTTGAAGACCTTTAAAAATTCCGATACACCATCAATGTTTGGACACCTTGTATATTTCTACTCTTATTTGTTGTACAAAATCCACGATTCAACGAACAACAAAAAGATTAGTTGCTAAAACAGCCTTTGGACAGCTAAGTTGAGTCTGTCAAGTCTTGACATGAAACACCCTGTCGTTTGGATCATCAGTAGCTGGGTTTACGCATGTGATTGTAGTGAAGCTTCATGCACGCACAAAACGTTCTTTGAGGATGGGGAAAGGGCAGGTCTGCTACTGCATAGCTAGCTAGCTACTGTTCACGTTCACACTACAATGGAGCTGAGCACCCCACAAGATCTCCAGTTGTGGGTGGTCTTTCCACAGAAAAAAATTGGCACAAAATCGAGGCTTCTGGAAAATTAATGTTGGATGAACGGATGATAATGGTTCGTTGTACCATTCGCTCCATCCAGAGAGAACTGCCTCCATGTTAGTAGAGATATGGGCTACTTTTCCTCAACGAGTTGTTTGAAATGAAATACTGGACGATGAGTGAAAGAACACCCAAGCAGGTTCGATCCGAACCCAAGTTAGTACTCGAGGGTGGTGAACGGCCATCTTGGCCGAGCTAGAAAGAATAATGAAGCCATTATTATCGCCCAGAGACTTTTCTTCCTTCTCAACTGACTTAATTACTGGTTCACAAAAAAAAGAGAGGATTGACCGGATCTGCAGAAGTTGGCTGGCATGAATGTGGATGAAAGCTCAAAATAATGAGCGGCATTTGGTCCTTTCTTCTCAAAGGCTTCATCTTTGAAAGATGCTTGAAGATTATAATTACCATTTCCAAGCTTAACTAACGCTGCCAACTGAAGAGATGATTCCGCCCAATTCAAACTCGAGTCGAGAATCTATTCCGTACTAAGGGATAATAAAACAAAGAAAAACAAGCTCTTTTTTGCTTTAAGGGGTGTTTTCAAAATCAAAACTCATTTCTACATGTTTCAGAGTACCTTAATTCCTTTCATTTCAAAAACCTTCATACTTTATTATTATACACAAACGACTTCTTAGAGGTCCTTCTTTGTGACTGATTTGTCCTCATTCATACCATTTCAACCTCAATAAGGTCTTCTTGCTCCTTTTTATTTAAGCTTTTTTGGTTCAAGAAAACTTCAATTTTGAATCTGACGGAAGGTTTTATGATTTATAGAGTTTGTGTAAATAGCCTTTTGATCAGAAGTAGACATCTGATTAAGCTGATTTTTACATTTTATTCCTGGGATATCATGGTTGAAAAATCCAATATGGTCCAAAGTAATCAAGTCAAGGAAAACAGAAACCAAGCACTTGAATTCAAGAGATTTTGAGTTCCCATCTCCGCATCAAAAATATGTTGCAACGAGCGAACAGAGCGAGGTAAGTCTTTGAAAGGTTTGACCATTACCGGCGAATTCATGCTCATCAACCACCCAGTATGTTGGTTCACTCGGCGACTAGTGAATGAATATTCGAGCGGTAAACATGCTTCAAAGAAATATGATGGCAGCACCGCTATCCTCTCAAAAAAAGCGCTGTGCATTAATATCATCGGCCAGCTTCTTGTGCAATGAGGGCCATCGGAATTAGCCAGTGCTTATGCTTCCTCAGCTTCATCATTCCACGTGGGTGGTCTTTTTTCCGTCGTCCTCGTTTCTTTCACCTTCACGGCGATGGCCACCCTGTTCGAACGTGCTTCAAGATCGTAAATCTCGACTCATGTGTACAATTATATTGTATTCAGGGACGGATCTAAGGTAAAATTGGGCAAAATTGCATAGGAAACGGAATTGTCAGAGATTGAGTAGCAGAGGAAAAACGTGTCCTTTGACTACTTTATTCCCGGAATTGTAGCATTGCCAGAAGGATTATCTCAAGTTACCGCGTGGTTATCTGAGATCCGAGGATTTATAGTGTGACTTGGAATCTATTTCATCTAAGCAACCACGTGGGTGAACCTGGTGGTTAAGTGAGTGATGCACTAAGCCTCCAAAGTTGTTCCAAGCAACACACATCACCAAGCAATAAATCTAGTTCATGTCTACTCATGAACCAATGTTAGAGTCAAGAATAAGGGCCACAGACGACAATTTTTGACACCCAAGATAGTTGCTGTCCAAAAATTCAGAAAACTGGTTACTTTGATTTCATTCCTAGCAAACAAAGTTGTTTTTGGGTTTATAAGTTACTTCACGTTCATGACTTTGTCTAATTGTTTGTGGCAATTTGTGAGGCTTAAGAATCGCCAATCTAGAAGCGGTCTGTATCTCTTGCTCTCTTAAAACTTCCCACAAATATGGAGAACTCATATATCCCTTGCCTTAACGCAATAATTTTATTGTGTTGTTTATTTTACTGAAAACAGTTCAAAAATAATTTAGTGAGCTACAATGGATGGATTGACTTTGTATCATATCAGCTAATTGAGCAACAGTACCTTAGATCATTTATAAATCACCACTGTAGATAGCGTGCAAGCTTTAGTCAGGCTGATTTGGCAAGCGGGGCGGAATGCGTTGAACTTATGAGGAAAGTGTCGCCCTTACAACTGTTGAGCGGACAATTAGTGTGACCTAACATGCGAATCAAGACCAACTTTTTAAAACTCGTTCTTGAAACCACCAGTTATTTTTTGTCCATATATTTATTGGATTACCCTACATAAAGTAAAAGCTTAAATTTGTGTTCTTTGTAGATCTCAATGATCATAACAAGGAGAAATACTGTACAGACAGCTGTTAAAAGCTAAGGGTTCATGTTCTCTGCTTTCGAAAAATTCGTTTCATCAAGCTCGTCATGATCATGATTGATATGAGGTCAAGTTTGAACGCACTTATGTACAACCAGCTTGTTGTAATCAAAACAAGGAATACAGTTCATAGCTAACAGCTGATCACCTCCAAACTTTTGTCAGCTGTTTTGCGCTTGCCAATGGGTGGATTGACTTTGCATCAGCTAATAGGAGAATACGGTACTAGCAGCTTGCAAAAGCTAAGGATTAAGTAAAGCTATGCCTTTGAAAAACTCGTTTCATCAAGCTAGTCTTGACTATGATTGAGATGAGGTCAAGTTTGAACGCATTTATGACCAATCCGTCTGTTGAAATTAAAACATGGAATACATTTCGTGACTTATCACGTCCAAAATTTTGTTAGTTGTTTTTGTTTAGTTGTTTGCTAGTGCTTCTTTTCATGTGCCCACAGCTCGGGCTTCTCTTGTTATGTATGTCTTGTAGATAGCAACGGTCCTAAATCAGTTTTGAAGCAACTGAAGTATCTCAAATGTTAATTGGGGATTGCTTGTGGTCATGCAATAGTTTTTGGTTGAATTAATTGGTTAATTATTATTATTATTATTATTATTATTATTATTTTTGCGGATTTTTTACTACCTCTACAAGGAATGCAATTCCCTTTAAATTGAAGGATTTCTCCCGACAGCTTCAATCCGACCCCCAACAGGATACGAACCTACGCCGTCTGGGGAAGCACTTACACTCGGCTCTTATAAGAGCGCATTAGTACGCGCTGGCCACTCTTACGATATTACTTTTGGAATCTTGTGGTTATCTTCGTTTTGTTTTTATTAACATGTCAGTTTACCATTTGAGATATTTCGTCTGATAACCCCTTTACAATTCTAATACAAATCCGAACCTTCAGTTGGAAGTGAATTGAAAAATAATTTCAGATATGAAATTATCTATCTGCAATTATCTGCAAATCTGTGCATACCATTGAAAGTGTGAGCCATTGCCACACTATAACACTAGATGGCGCACTTTATGACTTTACTTTTTCGTTAAAGTGCACTAGAAGAAAGGGCATGGTACTTGCTCACTTCCAACTGAAGGTTCGGATTTGTATTAGAATTGTAAAGGGGTTATCAGACGAAATGTCTCAAATGGTGAACTGACATGTTAATAAAAACAAAACGAAGATAACCACAAGATTCCAAAAGTATTATCGTGAAGGAAAAGGAAGCATTGCTTGCTTTACAAACTTAAAGTAAGCAAGCAATTTAGAAAATGAATATAGGACAAAGAAAAATCAATAAACAGATAGTTAAACTTCACACATGACAGCTTAACCGATTGAGATTTGATTCGAAGAAGCCTGTTTTGTTGTTAAGTAAAAAAGTGGCGAGTTTGCTAATCGTCAATCATCAGTGTTGAATGATGAACGAATGACAATTTGACGACCTAATCAATCCTTGTGCCTAAAAATTGACGGGTTGAACTTTTAGAGGATTTCAACTTTGTAGAACATTTTGGCCTTCAGCTGTTTGTAAGTGCCTGACCAAATTCACCACTTTCAGGAGATGAAAGTCCTTCAACTCCAAAGGTAAAAGGAAGCAACAAGCGAGACGAGGGAGGGCCAAAAGACATCCACTCAACAGGGCCATTCTCCATGGCTATATACGACTTCATCGGCCACAAAAAGTGTCGTTGTAGGTGGTCCGCCCATCTCTTTCCCCATCATGCTTACTCTCTCCCTGTCTCTCTCTCCGTGTGTGTGCCCGAATCCAGATGATTGGGAGGCAAAATAAGGCGAGACCTCCCCACTTCATGCACTTTACGACGAGTCAACCGAAAAGTTCGGCGCTCTCCTCTCTCTCTCTCAATTGAACTTTATCCAGGATTATCTCGAGGTATTTGTCGGCCTGAGGGTAATTGACCCCCTCCCCTCTTCCTCGGCACTTCATCACCCGCCAGAAAAGTCGTGTATGCTAATTCAGGGCCGATGATCTTTCTTCTCGCCGAAATTCAATGCCGTCCGTTGTTCTTCGTTATTTCCCCAATTGTCGACACTTTCGCCGAAGTCAAACCTGCCGGATTGAGATGTCCGACTCGGGGCGATAATGATTGGGTGGAGGCACTTTGTCTTGACGTGTTTGGGGTCAGATCATTATTCGCACCCAATAGGACAAATATCGGCTGGAGATCATCATGATGGAGGTGAACGGTCTTCCCCCAAAACCGCGAAAAGCACAACGCCCATGGTCAATCTCGCGTTCTCAGTGTCTCCGTTTCCAATTTACAATTAAGGCGGCGGCGTCGGCAAACCCCTCAAAAGAAATTGCGCCCATTGTTGTTAGTAGATGGAGATTGAGATGAAAAAGCCTAATGGCTTTGCTGACCGAAGATTACGAAAAACACATTAACTGGATGCTGAAGAAGAATCCGGCGATTCTGCGAATGGGTGACGGTGTTCGATTCCCAAATTGAATCGGAGAAGATTGATTCCATCTCGGAGGAATGCAATGGCGATTTGAGAGACTTGTGCCTGATCGTGGTTTCAGATTCCAAAGAGCAAAGCAGTCAGGCTTGGAACACCATCAGTCACTCGAATTTTTGACCCACCTGAGTTTGACTTCACTCAGATATGGGATCCCAAGTATGTACCCAGAGACGTTGTTTTATTGTCCACGACAAATACACAAGATTCATTGTTCTAAGGACCATGCTTGAAGAATCTGCCCTGAGATCAGCTATTTATAATAAATGTGTGACATCTTGTAGATTTGAAATTGAAAAAAGTTCAGGGTTTAGGTTGTGTTCATTAAATATTGTAGTGTATGTCGTTTATAAGGTTAAGGTCGCATTACACCAAAGTAAGATAAAAACTTGTACCACCTTTATTGAGCACCAGACATTAAGTCACACACCTGATTTTTTACACGACTCGGGGAGAGGCCTGGGCCATGGGAACAATTGAAGAAATAATCACCAAACCACTACACCTCCCTCCAGTCACTGAACTGTTCCGTTAAGTGACATAAAAAAAAATAAACAAACCCAAAAAACACAAAAAGTGTGTGGGGGACGTTGGATACCTGAGAACCCCAAACTCAGGGACACCCAGCCACAGGTGCCTTAACTTTACACTTTCGTGCCGGGAATCGAACCGGCAACCTCTGCGCCCGTGGCTTGACGCTATACCGTTTCGCTATCCAGACAAGATACATGTATATGATTGAAGGATGAATGCGTGAACAAATGCATAAACAACTCAAAACAAAGGCTCTTAGCCAATTTATATGGGATTTTGAAGCACTTATTTTTGCCCTAAGGCTCACTGGGTCTTTCTTCTGGTCAATGAGGCCTTTTTCTGGCTCATTGAAGGCTTCAGATGATGGCGGGCTCTTAGTGTGGGCTTGCCAGTGCCTCTATCAACCTGAAAGGATCTTCCATTTTTCCTTCTTCCAATGATGATGCCACTAGTGTCCCAGCGTTTACTGTTTGCATCATAGACAAGGACCTCGTCTCCAACCTTGAGGTTGTCAGTGTCAGCAGATGTTGCCATTTCCTCTCTAGGGGCAGGGAGACTAGGCAAGTCAGGATGACGAAGGCGTCGGCCAAAGAATGCCGTGGCTGGGGCAGGGCGGCCGTCTGCCATTGGCGTCCTGCGGTAGACGTCCAGAGCAGCACGAAACTCAGCCTCAGTGCGCGTCTTCTCTATGAGGTGCCTGATTCTCTTGACTGCGGCCTCAGCAAGACCGTTTGATTCATGATCATATGCGGCTGAGTTGTTGTGGCCAACAAGATGGTCAGTCAGCCAGGAAACAAACTCTTTGCGGAAGCACGGACCATTATCAGTGGAGATGATGGAAGGCCAGCCAAAGGCATTGAACCACTTCTTCAAGGCATCACAGACCCTAGAGGTGCTGTCGCTCTTGAGCTTGACGGCCAGGGGAAAAGAGGAGTAGCGATCAGCAAGTACCAGCCATTTCTGGCCAGCAACTGTGAGGATATCGGCGCTGACCATTTCCATAGGCTCATAAGCGACACGGTCGTCACTATCATAGTTCTCTCTGGGCTGAGCTTGGCGAACACGCTGGCATTCTGAGCAAGCCTCCACCAGTTGCTCGACCTCATTAGCCATGCCCGGCCAATAGTAAAGATCCCTGGCTAGAGCCAGGGTCTTGTTGATGCCGGCATGACCACGATGAAGGACTTCAAGGAGTTCTCGCCGCATTGACTTGGGCACCACAATGCGTCTACTATCCTTGATCAGAACGCCGTCACGGTGTAGGGACAGACTCGGGAAGATCTTGCTAAAGGCGCCAGCCGGATGGCCTTTTGGGAGGCGGCAAAGTTTGCGCCTGATGGCCGAGCATGCAGCACTCAGTTCGATATCATCAGCAGTGGCAGCAGCAATCTTGGACAACACCGGAGTTGTCAGGTGGATGTCTGTGAACATGTCCACAGTTGTCATGCTGGCCACATAAGCTGGATTGCGGCTTAGAGCATCAGCAGCAAGATTTTCCTTGCCAGGAATGTGCTCGACCGTGAACCTGTATCCGCTGACGCTTTCCCTGATCCTCACCAGTCTCGAGTTATCAATCGAGTCCAGAGCCTTCTTGAAAATGCCCACCAGTGGCCTGTGGTCAGTCTTGACAGTGAAGCCAGGATTGTACTCCAAGTAAAAGCGACAGTGCTTCATGGACCAGGCCACAGCGGTGGCCTCCAACTCAATGACACTGTACCTCGTCTCTGCATCCGTGAGGGAGCGGCTGCCAGCCACAATGGTTTTGCCTTCTTGAGTTAGAACATAGCCCATGCCATGAACAGAGCTTGCATCCGTGTAGAGGATGGTAGGCTTGGCCTCATCGTAGACGGTGACGCAAAGGTCAGATGTGAGGACCTCCTTAATAGCCGCAAATGCTCGTTCTTGCTCAGGGC
>JAAGOF010000231.1:21506-56728 GCA_010645155.1 Tigriopus japonicus
GTTAGAACATAGCCCATGCCATGAACAGAGCTCGCATCCGTGTAGAGGATGGTAGGCTTGGCCTCATCGTAGACGGTGACGCAAAGGTCAGATGTGAGGACCTCCTTAATAGCCGCAAAGGCTCGTTCTTGCTCAGGGCCCCAAACAAAGGCAACATTTGCCCTCAGGAGATCTCGCAAAGGCTTGTTCATGGCTGACATGTTCTCCACAAAGATACCCAGCTGGTTGGCCAGCCCAATGAATGAGCGGACGCCTGTTGTATCCTTTGGAATAGGGAAGTCAGCAATGGCAGCCACCTTGTCCTTATCTGGCCTGATGCCATCGGCAGAGATGACATAGCCAGCAAATTTGACCTTGGTTCCCACCTCAAACTTGTCCTTGCTTAACGTGATGCGATGCCTTGCACAAGCCCTAAGGACATTGTCAAGCTTCTCTTCCAGATCCTTCCTGTCTCTGCCCATGACTAGGATGTCATCAACCACTTTAACAAGGCCGGGCAGGCCGACCAAGGCTTCATCTGTCCTTCTGCAGAACTCATCGGAGGAAGAGCTGAGGCCCATTGGGGCACGGGTGTAACGATATCTGCATTTTCAAAGGATTTGGACTCACTGGGGTGGCACAAATTCACTAGGAGGTCAGGCTCAACACCTAGCACCACTGCGCCATGTAGTGTATGTCGTTTATAAGGTTAAGGTCGCATTACACCAAAGTAAGATAAAAACTTGTACCACCTTTATTGAGCACCAGACATTAAGTCACACACCTGATTTTTTACACGACTCGGGGAGAGGCCTGGGCCATGGGAACAATTGAAGAAATAATCACCAAACCACTACAATATCTTTTTCCCAAAATTATCTCTGCGCAATTCAAATAAGTTTTATGCAATTCTAGCTGTGCAAGCACCTTACTAGAAATCTAATTGTGGTGCAGGTGCACAGTAAATTTAGGGTAACCGAAAATATGAAAGAAAAAGGCGATTATTGATTTAAAAATTCTTAGCCCAAGTCGTTCTTTTTCTTGTTTTGGGGGACATCACTTCATCTCAATAATTCAATTTAGAATGTCAATTCACGTTACTTCATTTACCTTTAAACAAAGAACAATGCGAATCCCACTCTCTCATTGCGGTTTTAAACCCTTCATCAAACAAAAATCTCTCTTGAAAATGAGAACAAAACATGAATATCTTCCCTCCACTTTACCGAAGAGCAAGACATCTCATCAGAAATCTCAGTCAGAAATGATTGAGCTGTTCTCTCTAGAAGACCCTCAAGAACCTGACCTACTCGAGCCTCCTACAAAACAGCCACAACAACCAACACCTTCAGGGTTCAAACCCGGTCCATTTTGTTGTTGTTGTTAGACAAAATTTCCCCTCAAGTGTTCGTGATTGAGTTGTTCAGAGCCGAATTTGATCCTACGGACAGTGTCGGTCAATCTCGATGATCGAGTGTCATTCGAGAATCGATACACTTCACGTTGGAGCCACGCGGAATCAGAATCGTCCAGCTTTTAGGGAATAAATTACAACCATTGTACTATGCAGATGATCTTCACTGAATCCAGGACAGGTTCAAGTGAGGTAAAAATACCTTGTCATAGCGGATTAATTGGGGACAAACCACAATCTGTCCCGGATTAGTGTGTCCTCTGAAATTCAATTTCAACCGACCGCTGAATGAGCAGATCGATCTCTAGGAGAGAGACAGTTTCATAATCCTGATGGCACCTTCCGAAGCTGTAAATAACTCTGTCGAGCTTGAATGAGGTGCCAAAGACAAGGGGTTTCCACCTTTGGAAAGAATTAAAAAAAGAGATGTGCCAGATGATGATGATGAGGAGTGGACGGCCAAGTCCTAAAACGATTAATTCTCTGCCCGCATTCCAAAGCAAGTTCTCCCGCGTCATCATGTTCATCATGCCCCAACCACCAAACCGAAAATCTTCATTTGTCGACTGGACAACAACGCTTCAATTAAGACATCAAGCCAACAACATCAGCCACGACTACTAGCTTCATTTTTACTGCTAGTCCCACTACTGACCTGTTCTCACTCACTTTGGTTCGAAGAGGTATTCCAAGGGTTTTGGGGGGTTGGTTGGAGACTCCGGCCATTATCTTCACTTGTTTTTTTTGTAGCTCCAAAGCTCTAGCCCCTTTCAGGACCAAAGTATTTCAAAAACAACATTGCTAAATATAGATTTATTTCTGTATTTAAATTATAATTTGAACATATCTGTGTCTTTTTGGTATCTGATCTGAAGGAATGACCCGAAGGGATGAATGACAATGTGGAACGAGGATGATTCATGAGATGAACAACCATCTAGTCGTTATCGTTAGGAAGCTGATTAGAAGAGCAGAACTCCTCAAATGAAAGCTTCCACTGTCAATCTCATTGGTGTGAATATCCCGATCAATGTTTTCTTTATCGGGCTGATTGAAGCACAACTGTTCCATATTGTCCTTGATCTTCCTACATTGGAAGTCCTCGGATCCATCGCACACGCAATGTTCCAATTTGGACGCGGATTTCTGTTTCTTCAAGATGTGAATGGCATTCAGACATCGCTTGGTGCATTTCTTTCCCTTGAACATGGCCGCACAATACTGATGGTAGTAATCCAGAGCCGTGGAACATTGAGGATCCGCTGCACAAATCCATCTGGCGGCGGAACAAGAGACTACAGTGTGGGGTTGAGTGGCTTGGAAAACCTCGGCCTCACATTGGGCAATGTTCTTCTTGGAGCTGTGGCAAAACGCGTCGTCCGTGCAATTACACTGGAAAACAGAGAAAAACAGATTGAACTTTGTCGTTCTATCATTTTTCATAAAAGTGCAATGAATACATCAGTTATGCTGGTCATTCACCCATAACATCAAAATTTGTGAATACATAGATGGCGCTGCAATGGCAGCAGAAAGTATCCTTTGCAAAACTAGTAGAGAAACGAGTAGCCAAAAGAAAAAAAACGGTTCTCGTAGAAACAAATACCCGTCAAGAACTAGTTACCTAAAATCGATATTGTATCAAAATACAACACCAATCAGAAGATTACTAAAGGCCAAAATTAAATCAGCTGGTGTTACTGCCCCACACACTCGAAATTCCATTGATACAATCATCCTCCGACAAGCTTTTCAGGAGTTAAAAACCCTCAAAAATGCTCCTTCTGTTACAAAGTGTCAGCTGAGATCCAGTGATTGTGTCCAAAGAAGTGGCGTTCTTTTGGTTTCCTATGTAATAATCTAAATAAGAGCAAACAAATCTGACTGAATTGCTAGGTATTAAGAATTGAATAGGCGGAACGTTTGGAAAATTGACGTCAATGTATAAATCAAAATGAAAGGTGAATTTGTTCCAAAAATATTTGAAACGTTCAGCGCTCATTTTTAGCGAGGGATGTGCACTGTTTTTCTTGATTCCCCAAGGTGCTTTGGGGATTGATCATTGATCATTTCCTGTTTCCCACGACGAAAACGACCAAAGAAACGTAATACTACTATCGTCACGGAGGTCGATCAAATCAAGAGCAAAAATAGCACTAGAAATAGTCTCTCAAACATTGTTCCTTGTGTGAGTATTTGTGCTTTGCAAAGATTGATGATCAAAGATCCGCCAAAACAAAGGACTCCTCCATTTCAATTTACAACCACATTCCACCAACGAGAAGATCTCAAATCGTCCCCACTGATTCTCATCTAATTTTGCCCCAAATCTCCCTCCAATCTCAACATTTTGACATCAATTACTTCTTGTGATGACATCCAAAATATTTTCGCGTTTCTCTTTGGCCTTCAAAATCGGTGGCTCAGTCGGTCAAAATGGTTGTCACCGACCTACCAATTGGCGCAAAACATGGCCAGACCGGTTAGAGATAAATGAGTGGCTTGAAACCAATCTTTCTCTTCACCCCAACAACGATGAACGCGGGAGAATCCCAATTGAATTGTAGTACGTATGCCAGTCCACCACTATTCGAGGGATATGCCATATTTGGAACTTGATCTCTTATCCGTGGACGGTCGTCCAATCCTGTCTAACTTGACATCTTAATACCAAAACCCGAGGAGACCACTTTTAAGCCTTGTCAAAAACGACACCACTGACACCAATCCCATCAAATCAAGCCTTTTGGAGAGAGAGTTTCATCTCATGTCAAGTTTTTGGCTTGTTATTGTTCATCCAGCACCTTCAAGGAAATGATCAGTTTTACGTTAATCTTACTTCACTATTAAAATCATGAGGGTTATGTTACGTGTTATGTTTTGGCTCCCTCTTTTGGCGGCTCTTCCGATGTAATTTCAAAAGAGACGAATTTTAGACTTTTCTGATATTATTCGTTCCACTGTCAAAAGCCAATTCTTTTCAAAAACGCTCGCGATACAGAGCCGATAAAGCTAGTACATGCATGCTTGTCTACGTACTTATTGTATTGTGAGTTGTAGCTTTGGACAACGAAACGAGGGAGACGGAGACAGACCCCCATTACTGACTACCTATGAACGTTCGGAGTTGCGTTCGTACAGACGAAGTAGCTGGAATTAGTTGGATGGATGGAGGGGAACGAGGCCAGAAGGTACTCATTTTATTGCTCCAGTACGTTGTACCAGCAAAATCATGATGTGAGGTAGACGAAAAAAAAACCTCCTGGACCTTCCTACCAAATTGAGATCTTCATTTGTTAGACGAGTTCGACAGGCTGAACCTTTAATGGCTCAACGAGAAGCCAAGTTTTTTTTGGGTTACTGACGGCCTCTCTGAAAGTTGTAGAATGGAGTTGATGGAGAAGTAGCCATGATAAAGTGATCACTCTAATTGATTCTTTGACAATAGATCTTGGTCGAGATTGGATCAGAATTTCCGTTGAACTCCTCTCCCAGCAACAAAAACAAACTCAAAAGAAGCAGCATCCAACGAACTCTCTTGAGATCTTATCTCGCAAACAAAAGAAGTCTCTCATTTCTAAGCTCATCGAGTCCCTTGGAAATTGGGCTTCGTAAAATTGTCCTTCATTGGCAGTTTAAACTATTCAAAGCATTAGCTTTTATGATTTACAATTTCTCATGAAAAAGGTGCCAAGGAGCTCTTGATAGAATTTCGAGGTTCAAGCGCAATGTTTGGGCTCAACATATCTCAGAAGAAGGCCCAATTGGACGTGATTTACGAGACCCGTAAACCCCTCTGAATGTAGGTGGGTGGGTGGTTGGTTTTATCTTATGTTATGCGCTCAACAAACCACTCATGCCAAAACGGGGTGCAGAGGAATGAAAGCTTGAAATAGAGACATGAAGATGACGACGTTCAGGCGAGTGGTGCCAAATGTTAGTGGCCGATGACGATCATCAAGATTATCATGAGTTTTATGGTTATGACTGAATCACGACTATCTACTTCTTTGTAGGTGGTTGGCCAGCAGCCTTCGTCCTATCGATGTCATGAATGGCTGGCTTGGACTAAGCCAAGTGGAAAACGCGCACGGCCTCCATGGGGGGTCTGGTGTCTGACAAAACCTTCATGAGAAATGGAGCTGAAAACATTGATAGTTCTGATCATCTAGATTTCCTAAACATTAGACGGTGTCATATGGAACTGGCGTTTTAGTCCTGGGTTTGAGAACAAGGTGTGGGTTAATGAGTTCTGCTTGAGGCTCCATGCGTGTTAATTAAAGGTATCACCATGGTATCTCTTTTTCTTCTTGTTCTCCTGCCAGAGGCTACCATCGTAATCATCATCCAGCAGATCATGATTCGAATTTACCCCCCTCGTGATGTTGATGTGGACGTGATTCCTTTGAATGGGAATTCCAGTTCTATTTGTGAGAGTGTGTGCGATCTTTGTCATGCCTGCTTAAATTCTCCCCATGAGAGATGCTGACGAGATTGCGGTGGAATTGGAATGAAAACCAACCCCAAATGGAATCGCATTGAGGAAATTGCTTCCATGACTAGGCAGGTTTGTAGGGAGATTTGACAATAAAGCACGAATTGCCTTTAGAACATTTCCTCTCGTTTTCATGGTAAAAGTACTGATGCCACCCAAAGTGATATTCAAAGTTGGAAATGATTCCTAAATTAAGCATTAAGGCTTTCTGGTCGGATAAAACTAATCAGGCGACTTGCGTTCCTCCTGTTGGTGTCAAAACGTAACGAACTCTTGAAAACAGAGCTGATTTTTGGACTCACAGAAGGGAAGAAGGAAATATCGAAAAGTTCTGGGGCTTTTAAGTGGGGAAATTGGAGAGATCGGTTTGAAACATGATCGATTCACCCAGACCGTTCCGCAGGCAATTAGAGGAACGAATTCCCTCCAACGAACATCTCGGAAATGGGCCACACATGCATTTCAGCCCATCGAACTCCAGCAATGTGCTAACCTTTTCAAATCTCGCGTTAGAACTAAAGCTTTGTGCACAACCAAGATGAATGACCCAAATAGATTCGGCGTCCCTTGAATTCCTTTACGTGGTTCAAATTGAGCGCTCATATCAGACGTCGCCCCAGGTGGGTCTCTCGTTGGTTCGAATCCCTGCCACCAACGGCTATCCAAAACCAACCATCCAGCGAGCTCACTGTTTCCAAACCCCCACCTGGGTGGAATGGTCGAATGTTGGATTCATTTCAAACAAATGTTCTTCGGCTCAAACCACAATAGCTCTGTGATCGATTTCGATCGGATATTCGTTTCCCTAATTAGGGGTGGTCTGACGACCCTCCTGTCCGTTTTCTAGCGGCATTTGGCCCAAACAGAATACAAATTGGGAACACTTCCTTCCTGCTACCTACAGATCAGATCAGCTCACCTTCATTAATCGTTTGCCTTCGGGAGTCGATATCAACGCAATCAGGGAATGTTTGCAATAGGTACTGCAAACGGTGGTCTTGCCTTCAGCCAAGGCTGAGCAAGCCAACATGTAGTTTTGAATGGCCAAGCCACAACCGTCTCGATAGGCACACTTCAATTGGGCCACATTACAGGATTCCTCTTCGGCGGGCAATTCCGGCGGACCCGTGTAATTGGGCCAAAGTTGCGGGACGAGACCCCTTTTGGGCAACACTGGCACCTCATTGGAGATCTCGTCGGCATCCTCGTCGTGATAATCTTTCTCGGACTCAAAATATTCGATAATCTGTGCACTATAACTGTCCTCACGTCCCGATAAGCGAGGCCGATACAACCTTCGCTCTTGTCGTGGGATCTCCAAGCCATATGGAGATGGATTTGTTGCCTCCATTGTCAAATCTTCTTCTGGATGATTAGACAAGTGAGGGCTCTCGGTGTGTTCCAATGCTTGGGTCACTTGAACAAGGTGAAATAACACGCATACTGCCACTAAAATCGGAGAAGTTCCTCGCTTAACGGCCGGAAAACCGAGCGACGAGATGGGAAAGGGTTGATGTTGACGAGACATCTGGAATAACAATGGAGAACATGAAGGTGATTTAGGGCAGACGTAAATGTAGTAAGCAAGCACATATAGTACATGAACTTGAGGACACTCGGCTGTAAATAGTCGACAAATGTGTTGATTTTGGAAGAGATAAAACAGATCCTCGAAGGGAATATCTTTGTTCTTGGGAGGCGTTTGAGATGAGGGTTCGAGGTTATTCCGAGGAAAGCTGTTAAAAAATTGTGGACTGTACCTTGAACCGGCATTAGAAGTCTTGAAGCTCGATGAATAACAACATAAAAACAAGTTTTCGAAGATCACTCAATAATATATCAGGATGAAGTTGTCGCCACATGCATTCACTCACATTTCCTAGAAAGAACTGACGGGAAAATCTCGAGCGCCACTCGATTCTACCCTGGTTGTTCCTTCGCTTTAGCGGACAATCCGAATCACTTGGAGAGCGAGGAGGCGGAACTACGACAATGCCACCTTAAGGTATGGACATGAGAAACGGACATGCAATCTTTTTTCTTCTTTTTTTGGTTTGGTTGCAATGGTTTTTTAGCTTTTCGGAATATTTCTCCGTTTGAGTTTCGACGTTTAGCAAGCGTGAGTAATGTGCTTTCAAAAAGTCAAGTATTGCATGCACAACAACCAGTTTTTTTCTTGGGTATTCATATCTATATTTGGTGCAAATTAATTCTTTTACTCAGAGATTTTCATGCAAACTAAAATAACAAGCAACTAAATTAACAAAAAGTTTGATTTGAAAAATACTCTAGTGCCCACACAATTGTTGAAGTCGGAACTAAAACGAAGAAAAACACCTGTAATACTTTAAAACCCTAGCAATAAAGAAATCCATTGCGTTGACATTGACAAAGACTAGTCAGTATTTTTCTTCTTACTTTAATTTAAACATCAAAGTTAACAATAGACAGACCTACAACAAAAAGATTTATCAAAACCAGCTCGAGATCAGACCATCATCACGTGACGCTCGGACCTTCATACTTTTTCAAGAGGTCCTCCTTGAAGAAGAAATGGAGATGCGGATATGTATCGCCGGAGGCTGACGATACTCCCCAAACTATCGGCAGTGGGGCCACTACTTATGAACTCGCTAACCTGGCGATTGCTTTAGACCGAGTGCACTTCTTGTGCTCAATCGACGTAGCAGTCCGCGAAGGGTTCGACCTCTCGGGATGTGATGTACGTAGTGGTGGTGGTCCATGGCCGGGACAAAATGTCTTCATTAGACGTGCGTCTTTCTACTTCTACTCCTTTGTGCGATGGACGCACTCACTAGGTAGACCTCGAATGCTTGGACAAAACAGACGAGAACTTTTGAACTCTGAAGCAATGCCACTCACTACATACAGTAGACGGGCCACATAGGGGAGGCCAATTGAGATTGCCCGACATAAATCTCGTAGGTTTCTTTGAGTGCTCAACAGAGCCATCGCGAAACTCCTGTCTTTGTATGAGCACCATTGAGGTCGTTCCACAGTAAAAGAGCACCACCCAATTCAGAGAAACCTCCCGTAATGTTTCCCCTGTCATGGCATCTTTTCGGATGCAAAAACCATTGGGGGAGAAAAACGCTCATGCTAACATGATGATGGTGGTTGGAAAAATTGCTCTATTTTGTGGCCAGACCTAGACCGAATTGTAGCAAGAATCGTAGCAAAAGTACTCGCGAGATAATTACTCCTTTTGTTTGGAAATGGTACAGTAGAGCTAGCTTGTCTTTGAGATTGGGTCTAATAGTAATCCTGCGCTAAAGAAGACGAGAAAAACTGCTACTGATGAAGCTAAGAGGTTGAAGGGTCATTTGTCCGTTGATTGCACCGCCAATTCAGATATGGTTGAAATTAGAGGGAGAACTGAGCAAGGGTTACGCATAATATTTTCTCTTTTTAATCTAAAATCAATAGAAATGCTCTAAAATTTGGTTCGAAACTTCTTACCATTAATAGAAAGAGTACTCTCGAAGGAACACATTCATTGATTTGATTTGACACATAAGTCTATACGTTCGGTACAAAATGAAGAAAAATGTGCTTTTGACCGGAATTTGCAGCAAAAAAACCTAGATGAAAACCAGAAAAGCCACAAAGCACTTAAAAGTTGGTGTAACTCTAGGTCGAAAATGAAGTAAAGGTGGTTTCTTTCTTTTCCATCTTTTTCGGCCTTGAAGCAAACTTGGAATGAATCCCTTTCATTCAGGCAACATTATCGTTCAAAGCTCTCGAACTCATTGATTTTTACGAGATTTGATGTCCAGGAAGTCCCAGACCACAATATTCCTGCGTCACTGCTAAATTAAACACGATAAATGATTTTACCACCAGAATTCAAAGTGTTGAATTGTTATGCCAATGTGGTTAAAGGTGTTGCCAACATGCTGAGGTTTGTTGTTGTAAGATTTTATTGCAACAAGAAGTTGTGACTCTTTAAGTGCAGCAGAAATTCTTCCCAGATTATTTCTCTTCTAACAATCACAAGGGAATGTGACAACCGTCGAAAAAAACAGAAGAAAGAGAAAAGAAAGAAAGAATATTAAAAAGAAGAATATATGCTCACATTTATGTTATATGTTATTATGTAATAAATTATGTATTTAATTCATGTTCACACTTTTCTGTACTCCTGAGATGGTATCCTCGTGCTTTCCTGTTCTTTTGTGCCTTTCTTGGACTTTTTAGTTTAAGTTCCGAAAGGCTAGAGACTACTGATGCGACGTATTTGGCCATTTCTTTGTTTGTTTGTATGTTTGTTCGGGTTTTCAGAATATTTGCTTGTTTGGGGTAAATTTGTACCATTTCCAAATAAAAACAGTGCTGCCTTCATGATTTGTGGTGATTAGTAAATGTAAGTCTCTAAGTATCATTTTCGTTACAATTCTTTGTGCTCGTAAAAGAATTGATTGGATCGAAAGAGACAATTCATACAACTGGAGCTCTTGGTTTTGACTGTAGAGGGTTTTCAATAGTGATGGACCGAAAGGGCTCATAACCGAAACCGAAAGTTTCGGCCGAAAGAGGGCTTAACCGAAACCGAGACCGAAACCGAAAGCAGCTGACTACAAAATTGTGTAAATGTAAAATCCACCTTAAACATTAAATTGCTCATGTGTTCGATGTTGGATAGGGCGTAGATTTTGAAAAATCGGGAAACTTGAATTTCAGTGGTTTTTGGACGAAATTTTTTTCGATTTTGTTGTTAAACTCCGTCCTTTATAGTGCATGTCTGCTTTCGGTTTCGGTAGGCATAACCGAAACCGAAACCGAAATTTCGGCCGAAATTTCGGCCGTAAGCGCTTTCGGTCCATCACTAGTTTTCAAGACTTAAGACTTTTACTTAAGTTACTTTTGACCCTTTTTCGTAGCCTTAAGGGTGTCACTTTTTTCAGCCCTGAAATGCTAGGAGAACAAAACATTTCACATGTGTTGCTTTCTCTTCTGATTGGTTGGTTTTTAAATTGTGATTTGTATTAGTTTGGAATGCCGTCGTTCGTTTGTCTTTGTTTGTTCTTTGTTACATTTGTTTGTTTCCAATCAGTACTAGAAACCCTCCAAGTTGTACCTGTAGTGGAATTGGTAATATTGTTTTTGGGGTAAGAATGGTTGGTTGCGTGATAAATATTTCCTCTTCCAAGTATTTCCTCAACCTCACGCTGCCTTAGACCTCTATGAAGATTACACAAACTAGCCCCAGACTTCTCAGTTCTAGCTAAGCAGGCAGACTACGGCGACAGTTGTTTGATCCGTGACCTCTAGATGACTCAGGCTGTATTTTTGGGATTGACTCTGAGAATCAAACTTGAGAAGGGATATTTGCGTTACAAACAAGGTAGCGCCATCTATGACGTTCCTTATGAAACCATCATTTTTAACAATGTTGTTAGGTAATCCCTCATAGAGGGCGGTTTTGGCGACGTCAAAATTGAGATATCTCTATTTCATTTATCTATGGAAGATTATTAGAGAAAAACAAGCATTTTTGTTCTCTAGATGGCACCTCTATTGTTTTGAAAGGAACGTCTACGCAGTGCTAGTAACGTCATCTATTGATTTTACATGAAACTTTCACCCAAAATAAATATCTCTGAATTGCTCAAGGTTACCAAAATATTTTAAAAGACATGGAGGATTGTTATTTCCGTGTTTAATCACAAAAGATTGTAAATTACCTAGTGCCCACATTGAAAAAGATGAGAATATGCCATGCTTCCAACGATTGCATTCATGAATACTCTTCATATCCAAATAGATCACTTTTCTCCACAATTGAAATCAAAAGTAACTCATACAACTACTGATGGGGCCGATACCAGCAATGTCTCATACAGTATGAGACCAGACCAATACAATGAAAGTCTCGCCAAATCTTTGACAGAGATGCAAAAGAAAGTCAACCCCTTATCAATCCAAGAAGATACAGAATCAAATGAAAATTATTTAGTTGGGCCAGATCGAGACCCACAGCTGTGGAACAATACCAAAGGATGTTTGGATTACAGAAAACATAGAGCAGGGGATGGTATCCCATGAGTTTGTGCTACAAATCAACAAGGCGTCAGAACATCTCAAAGAAAATGCAACTGGAATATCAAATAAACAATCTCAACGTCCATGAAACCAATTCACCCAAAAGGAGAATAATGCATACTATATGGCTCTTAGTATGCCCTCAGAAAGAGTTGGATGGAAAAGCTGCATTGTGCTCAAAAATATCATTTTTTTAAACCTCCCTAAATTTAAACAAGTGATCAATTGTTACACAGAATAAAAACTCATGAAGAGGGTCAAGTCATAAAAATGGAATATCATCATCTCATTTAATATTGAGGCGAACATCATTTTCCTCAAGAACAGACGAATCGTGATTTCTTTGTGAAAAACTCTCACTCGAGACATGGAGAATTTGATTTGGCTCAGGACCTTGTTGGCAAAAATCTACGTATGGTAGTCTTGATAAACATTGAGAAGACCCAAAAACCAAATCTGATCCTCCGCGTAAATAACGGACTAACTCTGGCGTAAACATGTCAAATACTTTATACAAAAAATCTGTTCAAGTTCAAAAGATTACATGTGTAGTTGTTGAATGTTGACCAACTTAAAACATCAAAATTATGCACATCAGAATTGTTTCATGAAAGTCTTTTGCGATGATATCTTAAACTACCAAGATGATTAAGAAATATCAACGAAAAACTTCAAAGATAGTGTTATAACTAGGGACAGGAACTTTAGACGAATAAACTTATTCGTCTTTTTTCGTCTTTATTCGTCTTTTTTACTCTTATTCGTCGCGATAAATTTATTCGTCTAATTTGGATTTTATTCGTCTTTTTTCGTCTAATCCGGCAATTACACTCAACTTTTTTCGTCTAATTAGTCAAAAAAATTGATTTTTTGGTTTTTTTTCTCAAATTTTAAAGCAAATAGACACTTTTTTAAAAAGTTCAACTCCAAAACTTGGGCCAAAGTAATAGTTTGATTTTCAGTTGCGTTATTGCACGAGCAAAATATGATCCACACTTGTATTTTAACTTGTAGAGTTTCCTGACAGACGCAGAAAGAAAAGGTCACCACTATTGGAATGAAAGGCTATCTGACTATGCAAACAACTAATGTGTCAGCAGACCTGCTGCTAAATATTACTCTATTGAAAATGTTGAAATAAGGACGGTTGACCATTGACCATTTCTTGATCATTTGGCACTTTTCCGTTAGTTAATTTTATAGATTTTGCCGTTTTGCACAAGGGGGTAGCTGTTCCCCTCAATAGAGGATTTTAAACCAAGCTTGAAAAATTTGCCAATAGACGGCGTGAAAGAGTGGCCAAGTACTAAGCACTAAGCTCACAAGTCTTTTCTAGAGATCTAGTCTTTTCTCTTTACTGGCCCAACCTTCCCATCTATTGGTAAATTTTTCAAGCTTGGTTTAATGTCCTCTATTGGGCCACACATTAGGTCTACTTCATGGGCAGCAGTTTTAATCCTCTTTTTATCCTCGTGACCGGCAATTCATTAGTTTTTTGTCGTGTAAGTTAGTTTTTTTTCGTCTTTTTTCGTCTAATGTAGCCTTTTATTCGTCTTTTTTCGTCTATTTTGACAGTTTTATTCGTCTAAACTTCCTGTCCCTAGTTATAACGTTTTGGAAAAGCTGATAATATCAATTCAGATGCATAACAGAACCCACAGACAGATACAATTTTCTTTTTATTGCACTTTTTGGTCACACTTTCTTTTGCCTCAGGAAAAATATCCTTCGAACTCACTTTTTAGGGCGGGAATGTTCAAAAATACCCAATTTTATTATAATGTAAATATTTTTCGTATTTCATCGAGTACCCAATGAAAAAGTGGCAGATATGAAACCCTTGAGAGTCCAGGTAGCCAAATTGATGGTTGATTCTCCTTGAGAGCATCTTTTATTCTTCCTTCAGTGGCATTTTCACACCGCGCAGAGGAAGCCGAACATCTTGAACAGCAATTCCACGTACCAATGAAATGACATTCAATGACATCTAGCGGCAGAAACTAGTCTATCACATTTTCATGCAATCTTTGGCCTTAATTTAGGATCAAACAGTATGACTTTGCGATATTCTTTCTTATAGACATTGTTCCTAAGGTCGAGTAGGATGAAAATATGATGAAAAATGGCATTTGGTAGCTGCATCGGCTAACACATTCACTTGGAGCCACGCCCACTCCTCAAATGTCTGAAAGCAGGCTCAGTGTGGCAAATCCTTGAGCTGAGGTTACATTTATTTGGGTATGGGTTTAGGAAATTGATCATGGCACTAGTAATTCTGATCGATGGCAGATGTCTTCAAAATGAATGACACGAAACACGATCAATCCCAGGCACAGGACGACACACCTGTCACAAAATGGCAGAACTCAAAAGGGCACACAAGGTGTTGGGACAATTTGGTGTAGTTTGAGCCTCCGTCTAGGCCCAATCACACATTCTGAGGTCGAAACGTCCTCAACGTCAAGTAAAACGACGGGGTTTGTTTTCAAGGATGAGCTAGTGCGGCTTTCAAACACCAGGGACCCTCACTGTTTGTAGGTGTCGCCTATTGACGTTCACGATTCAAAACGTGGTGTGTACACACAAGAAAGAGACCCGGTCTATGTAGTAACTTCTTTCGCTTTTTATGCAAGTTTTATCAGTATTTGGTGTTTCCTTTTCGTTTCATTCTAGAGCCATTTATTCTAACTTCAAATGCTGTGTACTTGTAATGCACCAAAATTGCATTGGTTTGTCACAACGGTGTTTAAAAGTCCACTAGTCTGAAACCTTCCCCAACTCCTTTTTTAAGGTCTGAAATTGGTCGCTCTGATTTGGTTGACGGCCCCACTTGCCTTCTCTTTTCCCTTTTTTCTCCTTCCTCATATGTAGAGGGTGACTAATTTTGAAACTGAAGTTGACGTTTTAAACGTGTAATAACTTCAAAACGAGGCAAAAATCTTGATGTCCTTAAAATTTAAGACTGTTTTTTGAAACAATAAGTAACAATTTGCTGTTAACTGCTGCCAATTACAAAACACAGAGGATGTACCAGAGGCATTCAAACTTAGCAGAGTGAAGAGCATATTTTCGGAATTTCTCTTTTTTACACCACAGGTCATGCCATAAATGCCGCTTGAGGTCGCTTTTTTCGATTGAATCGTGAACGTCGATACTGGCTACCCTTTAGGGTGCCTGCTGCCTTATTAATTGTTAGAAATTACGTTTTGTCAGGTTTGGTAACGTTAGGATTAAACAGACCTGTTCAAGATACTTTGAAAAAGTATCTAGATAAGATAGTATTTTCCGCAACGTATCTAGATAAAGATACCTCAAGATACTTTCCTGAAAAAGTATCTAGATAAAGATACTTTAAGATACTTTCCCGGAAAAAGTATCTAGATAAAGATACTTTAAGATACTTTCCCGAAAAAAGTATTTAGATAAAGATACTTGAAGATACTTTCCCGAAAAAAGTATCCAGATAAAGATAAAAGATAAACTATCTTTTATCTTTATCTTTTATCTAGATAAAATAATTGAACAGTGAACAGACTCTAATGAATGCATCCTCAGATTCCTCACTCAATGTGCATAATGTGTCCACTCTCAAGTCTCAACATGCATAGTGCATCCACTTTCAATGTGCATAATGCACAAATAATTTGACATTATGCATTATGAAGAAAAGTAGCTAGAAGTATTTTATCTAAATACTTTTTGGGAAAATGCATAATCCATTCTAAACAATGCATGATGGATGCTTTAACTCAAAAGCTTGAAAGCACACATTATTTAGATAAAGATAGTTCAAGATAGCTTCCCGAAAAAGTATCTAGCTAAAGATACTTTAAGGTACTTTCCCGAAAAAAGTATCTAGATAAAGATACTTTAAGATACTTTCCTGAAAACTGTATCTAGATAAAGATACTTTAAGATACTTTCCCGAAAAAAGTATCTAGATAAAGATAAAAGATAAACTATCTTTTATCTTTATCTTTTATCTAGATAAGATAATTGAACAGGTCTGGGATTAAATCAGGTTAGTTTACTTAAGTTCGTTCAATGAAGTACGTTAAAATAATAATATGTGTGTTTTTCAGTTGCCTTAAGATAAGAATTGGTTAGTTTAGGTTTAAGTTATGTTAGGATTAGATTAAGGTTAGATTAGAATAGAATTAGCCTAATTTAGAATTAAATTCAGTTAAATTAGGCATGAATTGAGTTTGGTTAAAATAGAGAGAGACTTATTTCGAACCAAATTACGTCAGTTTTGTTTTAAGTTACATCAGGATTGACTTAGGTATAAATTAGTCCTTTATTAAGCAAGCAGAAACCCTCAAGCCCCTCAAGTCAAAGCGAGAGATAGAAGAAATACTCGGAACGTGAGATATTTGTCACGCAACCTTTCTTACTCCAAACATCATAAAGACCCTCCCTTACTTTTGAGGTCCTCCCAAAACAGGAGTAAAACTAGAATGTGCCCAATTAATCTTTCTTTTTCGCATCGTTATCGATGATTCATTTCGGCAAACACTGTAATATTCATAGGATTTTAAAATGAATAATTGAAATTCTTCTAAAAAGGTTAAAAGGCGATCTGCCCTAAAGTACTGATGGAAAATATCAATCTCTCAATCCGTTCAGTCTTCACTCAAAGTCAAACACCATTCAAAACAGGTACAAATGCCTCAAATCCCGGAATCGTTTGTTAACTTGTTTTCACTGAAAATGCCTTCAAATATAATGTTAATCTTGAGACCAACCCTGCTTTCGGTATACTGTATGTGGCTGAGAATATTACATAAGAAATGTGACCGGAACAACTCCATCGAAAAACTGTGATTGATCGCTATGCCATGATTATTTTTGGACAATTCTGATGGTCCGATGAAAAAATAATGGTCTGTTTTCCTGGGCAGGTTCCATTAGAATAATTGTTTGTCCGTCGTTTAACCCGTTTCATGACACAAATAATGGAAAATCGAGTGTTTCTTTCGTCAGCAATGTGCCAATAATACCCGGGTAATTCCCCAATTCTGAGTAGATTTTAAAATCAATTAGCGAGGAAATTCAACGGCTGGGTAATCCCCAATTCTTGTGACATCTTAACGTTATCTCATTGGTGAAAAAATTGTCAATGCTGGATCTGACACATCCAATATCTTGCCAATGAAAAAGATGAAGAAAAGCACAAACTACCATTTCGAAGGCCATCTTTTTACACATCAAACTTCGCCCCAAACAAAAAGAAAGCAGTTGTATCACTTTCTCATCGATGGAATGACCTTTTGGCTGAATTGCAATACCTCAAATAATCAAGCAGTTTTGAAGATGGAGGTGGTATACATTTCCTATAGTTGAGAGGGTCATTAAACTTGGAAACCATGCGGTTAAAACAGATAAATTATACGACTCAATTTAAAAGGCTCAAAACTTACAATTCAGGTTCTTCTAGCATAGTGCAACCAGTTCGAATAAGTTGCCTACATTAAACATAATGTTTTGTACCAATGACGTGGGCAAACTCCTCTAGTATTTATTTAAAAAGGAAAATCAGGATTTCTGAGAAGTGTCGATCTGACAAATGAAGTTCAAAAGGAAGACTGTTACACTGGACATTATGATAAAGAGATTATATGTCAACAATTTATCTATTTATTTCATGCAACTTCCAGTAACTTTCCGAGGCATGATCAATTCTTTCTCTTAAAAAATCACTGAATACCCACAACATTCGATGGACATCACTAAATCAAACTTCTCTTTGTTTCCAAAGAAACTGTTTCCCGAAGTATAAAAATTATCACCAGCAAATTATAATAAAAAAAGCCTTTAATTGACTTCAAATAAAAGACGGAATTAAGAAAAGAACAAATCAAAATATGAACAGTTTATCTTAGTTCTCCTCCAGAACTTTTATTGAATACCGGCAATTGCATAATCATTGCATTTTGCGGATCTTGAAAATCTCTATAAAAGTTGACATTGCACATTCACTGCAACACTCAATAAACGGAAAAACCCCGTCGAAAAGCGGACAAGAGGACGAGTGAATAGCCCCCAAATTTAGTTGCTTCATTCCAAGATGAAACTATTGAAGATTTGCTCACTCTTGATAATCAGTTTTGGCTTAGCAACGGCTTGGCAAAACGATTATGACCGTAACTTGTACTTTGTGTGCCCAGACAACCAATCGATCCACCGCATCAAGGTAAGAAGCCTATAAGTTGATTAGTGGCATTAGCCAGGAACCCCTGAAAGGGGTGGACACGAACTCCGATTTTTGAAAAAATGGTATGAGACCGAGGCTATATTTTGAAACAATGTCATTCATTCCTTATTAACGAGTAAAACTGTTGAACATGCATCTTGAAAGAATTCAGTCAAACTCTTTGTGCTAATATTTATTGACTAATTGTTCTTCGCCTTGATTTTAGAGGTCCCAGCACTCCTTTTACCCGTCTCATGAACGTTTGACATTCAGCTCTCCAAAGGATTTTAGTCCTCTTAACAATCAGGAAAATACATAGATGGAATCTTGCTTCACCCATTAGTCCAACTTCTGTGAAACAATGCTAAATAGAAGTATCTGTGGTGATATCTGGAGGGTTACTCCTCTTCCATCCTCTTCAGCACCTCCACGACGCAGGAACCATTTCTATAGGAAAATGAAGGAATGAGAATAGTCTCATTTTGAAACAAGATGGAGTCCAAATCGGAGATGTTGTTGGTTGTAACTATTGAAGGGCACTTTTGACGGTTCTGGATCAGATCAGCCATCTGATCCGGATTGGAATTGGAACAAAGGCAATCACGACGTCCTTGAGACAAAATAAGTGAAAAACATGAGGATTAAATCCTGGATTGTGGATTTGATTGAAAATGTTTCAAGTCTTGGGGCTCAAGAAGGTCAGGACCACGCAGGACTGGGGCTAAGGGTCCTTCAGGACCAGAGGATCATGTCTTTTCATTGCAGGGATAGGCTCTACGTGCTTGATAGGGTTTGATTGATCTTCTTAGTTCTTAGATCCCTTTGTTCAGGAATTAACAATCAGATTGATTGAAAAAATCCACACAATTCAATCTTGGTGGGAGCATTTCATTTTCAAGACTTTGAGAGGGTCCATGTAATCCGGGTTAGACTGTCAGATCACCAATTTGGGCTGACTGAGTCGAAAGGCAAATCAAAATATTGAGCCCATCCATTGCTAGTAGGCACACCTGATATGTTTCGAAGTCATCTTAATTTGTTCTTCATTTGATGGAATTCTTGACATTGAGGACTTGTTTCTTTGTTTTATGTGGACCTTAATGCGAACGGAGATTCCTCTTGGAAAGGAACCAAATTTACCCCAGAAACTCTCCTCTGGATCAAAACGGGGATTTTTATGGCGCTCATCCATTAGACAACTTGAACAACCTAAAAATATCTTACCTGTCCTTGAATTATCCTGAACTAAAAGACACAACCATATAATAAAAGAAATTCGAGGATGGAACATCATTTATAGATCAATGGCAAGGTGACACAACCTAAAACAAACTTGATTTCATACAAAGTTTGGCATGTGTTAGTTAAGTTCAGGATAATACATGGATGGGTTCAATTGTAAGTTCAAAGATATTAATAAGACGTTCAAATCGGATAATAGATAAGCTCGGAAAACCCCGCTATTTTGTTGTTGATAATTCAAGGAATGGTAAGATATTCTTAAGTTGTTCAAGTTTTGTAATGGATGAGCATAAGGAAACTCCCCGTTTTGGTCCGTGGGAAAGTTTGTTCTTAATCCTTTTGCGGAAAAGAGGAATTTGAGCTCGGATTCCGGTCCATATTCGTTCTCTTTGCTTTAGTTAGGTCTATCACTTCCGAAGGTTGTAGCAGGTAACCTAGTCATCATCAGATTTAATTTGATCACTTTGATCGTCATCTTGTAGAAAAGACACCTTGTGGGGGGTTCACTCGCACTCCATGATGTGGTCATTCATTCATTCACTATTTTATTCACTCGTTCTTGGCTGAACTTAATGTCTTCGAAACACACACATCAGACTGATTTTGGGGCGTGGGGTTGACCTTTACCAAGGCTAGGACTTGGCTGGACCCGCTTGAAACACAGAAAACTCCGATTGGCGCACTATCTTTTGGACTCTTGGTCGATTTCCGTTTGATTTTCCACTCCCAACATGGCCGTTTCTACTTCTTGTTTACTTACGAACTCTCGGCCTCATCCGTGTGAGGTTGCGAGCTAGGAAATTCCGCGAGTTCGTATCCAGTATTTATACTATTATATAGGTTATCCCTGCATTAGCTGAGTTTATATACCCTGTGACAACTTGAGTTGTCACATAAATTTTTCGCTACCACACGCCGTTGGCTTCAATTGCAAACTTGAAAGAACATAAGTTAGGACAAGCAATCCTGTGGCAAAAGTTATGAAAAAGTTTTGCGACGGGGTTTATAAGCTTAACTTGCTTTAAACGATTTCTTGTCGCAACTTGCGAACTTGCGTGTTTGCAAATGAAGCCAACGGATTGTGTTAACGTAAAATTTCTGCAACAACTCAAGTTGTCACATGGTATATAAGCTTAACTATTATCACTTTTTTCAACTACATCACTTGCATTTCAATATCGTTTCGAAAGAAAGTAATGCGCTGTCGTCTCTCAAATAATATTCCCTTAGAGTGTGCATAATAATCGTTACGAAGACCGAATTTGGAGCTTTGAATGTCGACCTTCAGGGCTCGTTTTTGATTCTTGCTCGTGGTCGGGGTTACAAAATAGTTTCGATGAACAACTCAACTTTCAGGTAGGAAACGTTCCAACAGACTTTTGGGGGTTTAGTTTTCCTCGAGTGAAAACACAGACTTCCAATCTCTTAGTGTACAAATGGGGCTGGCGTGATAACTGGAGTGCAATCTGCCCATCACAATCACTTCGAGGATAGGCGATGGAATTTCAAGTGTTGCCGGCAAGCTAATACTTGTTATTCTCAGTGTGGCAAATCTCCTTATGTCAACGGTTATGACGATCCTTTGAACTTCAGAGTTGATGGCGGCTATTATTTGACTGGGGTGAAATCTGAGCATCACAATCGTTATGAGTAAGTATTGGATATGGTGTTTAACTTAGGTAACACTATGGTGGTGTTGACGCCTATTTCTTCATTTGTTTCAGAGACCGTATTTGGCAATACTACATGTGCAAAATTAGACCCTGTTAATGACTAAGGACAATTGTTTTATGAACACCAAATTCAGTCCCACAAGTTGAGATTTTTAGCACGTGACGTTTGAATTACCAGTTAGACACAATTAGTGAAATGTTCATGATTATTTCCATTTTCTTTCGACTTGAAGTTGAATTAAATCGAAATTTGCTTTCTGACATGTCCCATGACAAAAAAGAATACTTTTAGCTAATTACAACAATGTTTTCACCTATAATAGTACAGTAATACTCTATCATAGTACAGTTTACTAACTAGCCAAACTAGATGAAGGTATGTCATTAATTGGCCCAAAATAATTGGGACAAAAAAGTTGACAGAATAATTGACGACAAATAAGTGGATGGAGACTAATCAATAGAGACCGGATTTGACACTTATTTTCTAAAAACTTATTTTTCCAATTTTCCTCAGTGTTTATCGACAAACATATTTTGAGGTATTTTTGACGAAAAATCAATTTTTGGAGATAATTTGATTGATTGTTGCAATAAAGAAACAAATTTATTGAGTAACTTTTATAGTTAAGCATTTTTTTTAGCTTTTAGAAACTTGAGCAAAACTTCCGGGCCTGTATTCTCAACTCCTACTTGGTATGAGAAGTCCTATGTACTTCTTATTCGTGAGTTGATGCTTGATTTAAGACTTTAAGTACCAAGTACGAGTTGAGAAGGCTTTGGTCGTCTGGTTTTGGGAATCACAAGATGACTTCATCAAAAATGTATCAAAATGCCTTTGGACTTCGATGGTCTGCAAAATGTTGTTGTTTCTAACCGCGGTCGCCCTCGTCTTCTCCATAGTCACGCTTGACGTGTTGCACCAAAGCAATGGCACCCTCGGCCTTGGCAGCCCATGCATACATTCGAAAAGGTGGAGGGAGGGTGTAGTAAAAAATAGTCTCCACTACAGTTCTAGATACACAGAAATGTCACTCCCAAATTGTTCGTGATTCAACAAGCTATCACTGTGTGTGCATGGGATTGGACATTGAGCACAACTAGTTCCGTGATTCAAAACTGGAATTTGCGATTTCAGGGAGTCAGTGGCGGAATTGCTCTTTCAAGTGGTAAGCTCGAACTAGAGCAATGCATAAAGAATCAAGTTCCCTGGCACCCTTGCTACTGGACTTCTGAAATGAGCTCAAAACAAATCTCCACTGACCTAATTGGAGTGACATTGCTGTCTATATAGAACTGTAGCCTCTACAAGTGCGACAGATGTTGTTTATCTTGGGCTCAATAGGTCTGTGGGTGTTGTTGGTGCATATTGCATAACCCGGTCAAAAATAAACATGGCCAAAGAAATTAAATCCTGTTGCGTTTTTGGTGGCTTGAAGCTTTCCTGTTCCTAACAATTTCTCAAAAGTATTTACATGGTGCCCATTTTTGTACTTCTTATAATTTGGATACAATCATCTGAACTGGAATGACCTTGAGAGCATTCAAGAGTGTGGAAATCTAGCAAAACAGAAATCTAATGGCAGTTTAAAAAAAAATGCTTTGGAAATGGTCCTATTGGGGGAACTTCAATGTCTTTCTTTTCATTTTTTTGCTACTTTCGATTTGATTTTCAATTTTTTAGTCAACATTGTTCAATTAAAAAAAGTATTAGTTCAAGAAACTTCAATTTCAAATCCGGCCTCTACTCATCAATTAAGAGACCAAAATTTTGTGCGACAAAATAATTGGCACGCACGACCGTCGTTTATTTGTGGCTTCTTTATGACAAATGTTTTAGTTGTAAATTGTATTAAAGTCCCTAAGGGGTCAATCATGGCTTGATTGGCATAATCCAAACAAAGGGTGTGCAATACCGTCACTGGTCTGATGGATGTTCTGGACCCTCGTTGAGGTTTGAGACCACTTAGAATAGATAAGGAGGTTAAGGAATGATTACTATCACTGCTTGTGGAGACATCACCGCCTTAAGTATGGAGTTCACTAAGATTCGACAAGCCCTGTATGAGAACCATTAAACAAATACTGGGGGTTATGGATGATTGGAGAATGCTCAACCTGTGACACAGACAGTGCCAAAAACCATTGAAAAGAAAAGTATCGCAATTTTCAACTAACATTTAAAATGTTACTTGGCAAAAGAAGAAGATAATTGCTAGAAATCAGGGAGAAGCAAGACTTTGAAGGACTCACAGAGACAAAATCATACAACGTATGGTACAGCTGCAAATCATTTTTTGAACCAAAGCTCAACAATCAACAATGCCAGAGCAAGTAACGTATTCATAAAAGTACTCATCTTCGTTCTGGGCAGTGTTCATGATCGGAGTAGGTATGCCAGATCCGTTTTCGAGTGGAAAGTGCATCCCTTCAACTTTATCTTCGTCCTTCAGTTCACCAGTAGATGAAAGATAGCTGATGCTCTGGCCAAACATGTAGATTTCCCCTTGGAAAAATATGGCGGGTCCCATAGATGCTGAGAAGTGATCGTTCAATTTGCTCAAACTGGGCCCTGCAGACCATTGATTGGTGGTCAAATCCAAGAATTTGCTCGTCCAAGATCCATCGTAGGACAAATGCTCAACAAAGGCATACAAATAGGTTCCACTGGAAGTGGAACCAACCGCAAAAACGAGCCTACCGCTCGAGTCCTCGATTGCGTAAGGGGTCAATGAAGTCCATTTTGGATTTGCATCGGCCAGATCAATGATATTAATAGGTATTGAACGAAAAAACCTTTGTGTGCTGGGAGCCGCTATGTATAACACTTTTTCCCCGCTGAAATGTATCAATTTAGGCGAATAGGAGGTAAAGGGTAAATCGACCCCTGGCCGAATGTCTGTGGGGCTTTTGACAATAAAAGTTTTGGGGGTTAAAACAGGCCGTCTTGAGTTCTTCGGCGTTATGACGCCACTTGCCACCCACATGTCGGATCCATTGTTGATTTGAGCACTGGTTCCAGCCATGATGCTTTCTGACATTCGAAAGTTCTGAACCCATTCTCTTCTGATGTATTGGTAGCATTCGGTCAACGAGTTATAATCTTTGCCATTGACGCAGACCGTTGGTCAACTCTCAACCTGACCGCCAAACATCGGTCCGTAAGTGTCGGGAAATCGGGTCATGGGGCACTTGTCTTCAGCGGTGCTCAGGACCAAACAATCCCTTCGGGGAAAACCCACGATTATGTGATCGGCAAAGTAGCCTGCAAGAGCAAGAAGGAACATGTATATGGCGGTGGAGGAGACCAAAAGGTTTGTTAACGCTAGATTTTTGAGCTTATCTTTAACCGATGCATGTAATGGACAAGATGCAATTGTCTGAAAGACAGTAGGCATCCGTTCAGGAGACAGGGAAAGCGTTTAAGCCGAAACCGGCACAAAATTTGCACCAACAGCTTTAGGGGTTTATGACTAATAAACATTCGATTAGTTTAGATACTTCTTGCAAGCCAAGAGTCATAACCTAATAAGGCGTGGTGTTGATGCATTTTTTAACTAATATAAGGAAGAAATGAAGTGTGAGGAAAGAAAGAGAGCCAACAAGAGCTAACAAGATACACTTGATCTGAAAATTTGTGAATACCACCTGTTCTTCCTCAAATCATTCGAGTGGTGAGACGGACAAAAATACAAGGTAATAATTAGGGCGTGTGAGACTCTAGTTTGGGCTTGATGAGCTGATTTTATGACAAGGGATCCCAGCTTAATGCATGTAAGATTTTTAGAGTATATACAAATTGAATCAGATTCAAGATCCGCAAGTGTGCTCTCAAGCCATCAGTTGTGTTTGAAACGAAGAAGTTGGGGTGATAATATACTCGAGGACCCTTAAATTGACTTGATTTTGGTAGACTCTGAAAAAATCTTTTGTTTATTAATATGCGAGCCGATGTTACAATCAAGCCGTGGCCGCTTTTATTTACTTCAATGAGACACTGGCTTCTTTGCAGGAGGTGGTTTGGTGAATCAAAGTTGACCAGTGTTTTTCGTAGCCATTGTAAGCTATTGTTAAACATAAATATTCACTTGCACTGAAATGCCATGTTCCCTGACAAAAACGTTGGAGGAAGGATAAAAATAAGCAAAATGGAAAACGGAAAGACGGATAAGAATCTTAAAAACTATAACTTAATTTTTTTTCATCCCAATCTCGTCTCAGAGCTGTGGCCGATTTCAAAGACTTGTGAGATTTGTGTGGCGTAGTAAAATTCTGCTCAGGATTGATTCTCTTGGTGTCTTCGGTAACGCAATTTCCTTCTATGAGAGAAGTTTCACGTGCAATTATCATGTGCTACCCATAGATATTAACAGATACGACATGGTGGACCAGCCCCGTTATCCTTTTGTAAGCCACTTTTGAAGTTGACACAAACCGCTCTGTGGCAATCTATTCTACCAAGCAAAGTCGTTTTTCAAAGTACATCTCGATATAAGCAATCTCAGTTTAAGCAATTTTCGCGATATAAGCAACTTTTCCGAGTTGACCAAAATTTTACCACATGAGAATTCTCGATATAAGGAATTTTCCATTTTTCCTCAATCTCGATATAAGAAACATTCTCAAAGTTTTGGTATAATTCTCTTGCTTTAATTGGTCACAGCACAAAACAACAAAAAAACAACAAAGCATTTCCACAAGGATCAATGCAGTGCTTCCATATCTTGCGCCTTTGCGCAAATTTTACCCTTTTTGGGGTCCCCTTTGCGCACTTTTTTGGGCTCTTGCGCCTTGCACTTTTTTCGACAAAAAACTTGCATTTTTCATATTTGAGTCAAAAGAACGAAAAATTACATTTTTAACCCTAAAATCACTAAAAATTGTCCAAAATGTCACTCAACAAGAACTTTTTTAAAGACATTAACTTTAAAAGTATAATTTATTGACAATTATACAAAATAATATAAGCACAAATTAGTTCTACCAACAAATGTGCAATGCTTGAGAGTAAAACAAATTTATGCGTCTACCAAAGCAAAACTTAGTGGAAAATAAGCAACCCAAGGATGTGTCTTGTCCACCCAAGAAAGTCCCTCAAATTTGAGGTTATTTAAGTTCAAACTGAGAATAGAAGATTTGCAGTTGAGATATTCCAAAAAATAGCAAAAAAACTTCATCAGTATGAAAATGTGGAAGGCTCAATTTTTTAAAACGTTGTGTGTCCCTGTTTAAGTTCGATAATTTACCAATCATGATGTCAAAATTGTACCTTCTTTTTCTTTCATTTCTTCTGTCAAACTGAGACTGAAACAAATTCTTAAGCTTTGTAATGGAAATATAAATGTATGCACTTGTTAAGCCAATTTGTGTTTTAGTGACTATTTTTAAAAGTTAATTTTTTTAGTCACTGTCAGATTTTTTGGGAGTAAAAGTAAGCTTATAAGGTTATCTAAATTTGATGTAAACTCCTCTAGTAGTTTCTAGTATTTATTTATCGTTTCTTGAGCCAATTTTCTTGAGTCTCAATATAAGAAAAATCTCGATATAAGCAACATTTTACCGCTGACAGAAAAGTTGCTTAAAGCGAGATTTGATTGTACAACCTCAATTACCTATGTCCACATTGAAGGAGCTGAGTTACATGATGATAACAATCACTTTTATTACTATATATTAAGTTCCTTAACTTGCCATAATTACTTAATATTTACGTTTGAAATGTTGTCTCTCTAAATTTGGCCATTTTTGCGAATCATGAACAAGCTACTTCAAAAAATTAAGAATTATGTGTCGTTGCATGTTATACCTGTGCTGCATTTTAGACATGCTCAGGGAATAATCGTCGGAACTTTCAGGAATATTTTGGCAACCTTTGGTCAGCACTATGTGAAAATTGTTCTCCACAATAGGCAAGTTTTTCGCATCTATAGATATCTATGGGCCGATCCTGCTCGAAGAATCTTTAAGATGTTGATTCACACCTGCATGCAGTAAGATGGAGAACCGTTCTGATTCATATTGGTATTGACTTAGGTTATTGGAAAAAGACGATTTAAAAACATCTTTTTCAAATACTAGTACAATACCAAAAACAAAATAAACACCAGAATCCCTTCCAACAGAATTACTTTTGGCCAAGATTGCCTTTTGCTTTTGTAGGGCCGATTGCCCAGAAGTGGTTAACATTTATTGGCACACTGTGGTGCATACCCAAAACCTATGTCAATTTTTCCCAGTTGTAAAGACTGTAGCACTGGCAAAAATATTTCAGGGGTCTGAACCCACACACTTTTTAAATCATTAAAATGTTAACCCAGTTACTTAATTCATTTTTTGTTAGATTTGGTATTGGAGAACACCCAATGTTGAACTTGGGCTGATTCCATCTTACATAAATTAATCAATAAGATTTGCGAAAATGGAGAAGCAAAAACACTTGATCAATATTCTGCCCAACGCACACTCCAGTCATGGTCGTCGAATAAACTTAAAAAATGCCCTGAAATTACATACTTACTGTGTTATCAGAAGGGTAGGTTGTTTTACGCTTTTTCAAGAACTATGCTGCCCTCCAAATCAGAACACTCCTACATCATTTAAAAAGTATAACGCCGAAAAATTCACTCAATGGATTAGTCAGTTCGATAAAATTGAGTTGAAGATTTTTGGGGCCAAATGTTTAAGAAGCCCAGAAATAAATTAAAAAACTTACTGGATGCATAAATGATGGATTGAGAGCTCAAAAGAAGCAAGAGCAATGGTGGCCCAAACATTTTTTGCGATGTGAGAACTGTCACTGAAAAACTTGGAACAGTTGAATCTTATATATGCCATAATAGACTAAGGTAATTGGAAGCTAATTGGTCCATTTCGTTGCAAGTCCACTTGTGTGACAAACTAATACGAGCTATAACATGGGAGAGTGGATGACGGTGGAAGAAGAATATCTAAGAAGTGGATCATCCCTGAAATGGCGACAATACATAGACACATCACTAATAAGAAAAAATACGAAAGGTACACTAACAATGAGAAACGCCTAAGGCGAATTTGTAAAACTTCATGGACAGAGCAAGACGAATTGCATCACAACTCAAATCACAAATCAAAAAAGCCAAAAATGTAACAAAATAATGCAAAAGAGCACACAGTGTAGGAACATTTGTACTAAATCAAATTTGCAGCATAAACAAATAAAAATTAGGACCATAAAGGCCGTTAATGTTTTAATAACCCTTGGTTTGTCGTTAGAAATGTATCAAATGGAATGAAAAATATTTTTTTTTGAAGTTGTTGAAAATGCATTGAAAAAGACCCACAACCTTTGCGATTGATGTTTTTATGTTGCTTTTTGGGAAAAATGAAACCTCTATAACGGTCACCATCGATGAGACACATCTGTCCATCAAAAAGAAGCAGTTTGACACCTACTTGATCCACCAGATACTTTTCTTCAGTAAGAACAAGTGGTTCAATAAGTGTAGCTGAAGCATCTTAGCCCAGTGATTAGGTGGCTGGCTTTGGTGATGTCTACACTTTTTGTCCATAACTGGGACAACAACGACTCATCTACTAGCAAGTCTGGTGCTAACCGGTGCTAACCGCATATGTCAACGAAATTAATAAACTCGCCATCTCAAAGAGCAATACTTGAGGTAAAGGTGTCACTGAGAAACGTTTTTGAATGATAGTAATTTACAAGCAATTTTTGTGCTCTAAATATCCTTCTCTTCCTGCCTCACAATATAACTTTCATCCAATCAGATAATTGCATCGCGGTCTTGAGTGTTAACATTTAACTTGAAAACCTCAACTGAAAAACGTCATCAGCTAAGTCTTTTTGGACATTAAAATCGTTTTTGGTCTGCAAGAAGCTAAAACTGCTTATTGAAAAAGTGATTTTTGTAGTGTTCATTTCCCCTCAAAAATAAAGTCATTTTTGAGATGAGTGCTGTAATAAATTCTAGCGTTCTAGGTCATTCAAGATATGCAGGATGTTCAAACAACTAACAGAAAAGCAAATAACTACATGTGTTCTGGAACTTCAAACCAATAAACACGGTCAATGGAACACAGTCAATGGAGATTGGTCAATGGAACATACACAAGGTTGCTTCAAGTGAGCGTTTTAAATCATTCCGCTAGCGGTTAAACAGGGCCGTTGGCTGTGGTGTATTGCCCAGCCCATTTTGTCGAATCCAAGTTTTTTCCCATTAAAGCGCCCATATGATGGTTTAGGTCCTTGGAAACGATTGATATTTCATGTAAAAATACTTGTGGTAGAAATAGCTCAATAATGTCCAAAATTTATTTTTAGGATGATCAGATATGAAGCAATAAGGCAAGCCTTCCTTATGTTATTAGAAACATTAGGACTTAAAATTGATCCAAATAACAATTTAAAGGTTTTGTTCTTTTGTTTGTTCTTTTTTGTTTGTTTTATTTGTTCTGTGGATTCCAAAGAATCCACTTGTTCAATGTTCAGATTTCAATATTTCCAAATGTTTCCCATCCAAACTAGTTTTTAATGTTTCTGTCAGGCAATATATGAGTTTATTAGACTCATTTCTAGCACATAACTTTAGCATATTATCAACCAGACGTGTACAGAGGTGTCAAGACGTAAAACTTAGATCGTTTTCAAGGACCTAGATTGATTAAATTGATCTTATATGAAAAAAAAAAACTTGGATTCGTCAACATGGGCTGAACAATTCAGCGCAACCGACGCCCCTGTTTTACCGTTAATGATACGAGTTATAATGCTCATTTGAAGCAACCTTTTTTATTTGACAGTCAAAAATGAATAGTTTTGCACGGTGATGAAAGCTGGTTCCATCTGCTTTAAGCGATCCAATTAAGCAATGGTGCCCCAATTTTGTGTGGTTCCCATCAGCATCAACATATTTTTTTGGCATTTTTGGCCAATCTTACAGTGCTTTTAAAATGTTTCTCATTTTTGAATAATGTTTCCTTATCGCGCAAGGTCGCTCAACATTGTTTGCGTAAAATCACAATATCTTAGAACACAATAATCTGATTTCAAAAGTTATATGAGATAATAAAATGAAAAGACATTTGACCATACATGCAAAAAATCATACTCGTACGCGAGCTCTACCTTTAATTTGAACACCTGTGTGGATACCCTTCCAATCAAGGCTAACACCTTCAAATTAGGTATGCATAGAAACAAGACAATGTTAATGCTTCATTAAATCTTTATGTCATCACATTAGTAATCAACCAACCCAGAGTAAATAATATATTTATTCAAGGACCATATTGGTTTTCCCGAAATGTTCTCAATCGGGTTCCCCTTCTTCGTTTCATTTGCAGATGAAAATCGTAATCCCCGAATTTGTCTTTTCCCTTCGTTCTGTCATGTAGGATTCCTCTTGAAAATAGATGGTTGTCCCAGGACTTGGTTGAAAACAATCATGTTCATTGGCCACAATTTGCCCTGTGGTTGGATGGCAACCAGTGGGCTGCGGCCCACACGTGGGGCCAAGAGTGGTCTTTAATGGGCTCTGGAGTTATGGAGAAAATTCAAAATAGCGGGCCCGCGAGACATCTTTAGTACTGTTCTCGTGGGGCCAAAGCTCTTTGAGGGTTAATTTGTGGGCCCCTGAACCTACCAACGTCTGTTTGGTGGGCCCCTGACAACATACTGTATAAACCAATTTTTGGGCCTTGACCCATAAGTGGTCGCTGACCTCTGTACTTGATGTTTAATAAGTATTCTTGCTCCTATTAAAAGAAAGAAAAGTCTCTTTCAATAAAAAGGAGGGGAGACGTGGCGTCGTGGTTGGCGCAGTTTCCATGGTTAGAGAGGTCCCAGGTTCGACTCTTCTCACCGACCTTTCTCAAGGAAACGATAATTCACATCCTCAGACGGAGAACCATTCTGATACTGGACATGAGATTGCTTTTCGGAACAATTTGGATGATGTTTTGGCTGGCTTAACTGGCCGGGCGAGGCTCAACCCTCTGACCCCAGCTCCAACAGTCCAATAAAAATACGATTTCAAGCAAGACTTACACAAATTGTTGCTTAGTT
Organism: Tigriopus japonicus; assembly: GCA_010645155.1. Classification (NCBI taxonomy): domain Eukaryota; kingdom Metazoa; phylum Arthropoda; class Copepoda; order Harpacticoida; family Harpacticidae; genus Tigriopus; species Tigriopus japonicus. Next base: position 52,626 of record JAAGOF010000231.1, read on the forward strand.
GAGCCAAGAAGCACTGTAATCATGGAGTGGGAGGCTAGCAATGAGAATAATGATTTCCATTAGGAACAATTCAATTACGTTCTTCTGCAAATGAGACCTTGCATATGTTGACATGAAAACGTATTTCAATTTTCAGCTCAATCGAACGTCGGAGACAAAAGTTATGCTCACTCAAAGTTCAGAGCAAGTCCTACCAAGAATGAATGAACTAGCCCTTTTGTGGTAATCGTTTTACTACAAAAGGGCAAGTTCATTCATTCTATGCTCCCTTCAGTACATAAGTTTGAGAAGGCATAACTTTTCACTCCGGCATTCGATTGGGCTGAAATTTGAAATACGTGTTCTTCTCAATGCAAGCCAGGTTTCATTTGCAGAAGAACGCAAACGGTTCGTTTCTGCTGGAAATCATAATTCTCATTGCTAGCCTCCCACTCCATGATTTTCGTGCTTCTTGGTTGAGCACATAAGATTTGGCATGCCTGTAATTTGGACCATCAAACCCTGGAGTATTATGAATAGTTATCAAATGCCAAACCTCTGGCGCGAGTGGAAAAATCCATAAAAAGCGAAAAATATGGCAAATTCCAAACAAAAATGTGAAAAAAAACTTGAAAAAAACCCATTGCAAAACAGCAAGGGAAAACAGGGTTTTCAAAGATTTGCAAAGACAAAAGCGTAGAACCATATTCTCGCGTTGCCAACAATTTTGTGGGCTACACCTCAACTGTCAACAAAGTCAGAGAAAGCTATGCAAAGACTTGCAACGACGAAATCATAAAAAAAACATTTGTTACTGCTGCAAACAATTTAGTAAACCATAGCTCAACAGTCAACAATGCCAGAGCAAGTTATGTAATCAGAATAGTACGCATATTTGTCTTCGGAAGAATGCATGATTGGAGTCCATTTGCCAGATCCGTTTTCCAGTGGAAAGTGCATTCCTTCAACGTTATCCTCGTCTTTCATTTCGCCAGGAGGTGAAAAGGCTATACTCTGGCCAAACATGTAGACCTCCCCTTGGAAAAACATGGCGGGTCCATTAGATGTTGTGAAGTGACCGTGCGCATCACTCACACTGGGCCCTGTAGACCATTGGTTCGTGTTCAAGTCGAAGAATTTACTCGTCCAAGATACTTGTGCTTGATAATAAGAGATTTGCTCTTCAAAGACATACAAATAGGTTCCAGTGGAAGTGGTACCTACCACAAAAATAAGATTGTTGCTTCGATTATCAATTACATAAGGGGCCAATGAAGTCCATTTGGGATTTGCATCAGCTAGATCAATGATGTTGATAGGCATTGTGCGCAACCTGTGGCTGGCGGGAGGCCCAATGTAGAACACCTTTTCCCCACTAAAATGAATCAATCGAGGCCAATATGAGGTGTAGGGTAAATCGATCCCAGGTCGAATGTCGGTGGGGCTTTTGACAACAAAGGTTTTACTAGTTAAACTAGGTAGTTTTGAGTTGTCTGGCCTCGTGTAGCTGTTGGTGGCCACCCACATGTCGGATCCATTGTTGATTTGAGCACTGGTTCCAAACAACAGACTCTCAGGCATTTTAAAGGTCTGGACCCATTTCCTTCCGATGTATTGGTAGCATTCGCTCATTGAGTTGTGATTTCTGTTTCTAACGCAGACCGTTGGGCGACCCTCAACCTGACCCCCAAACATCGGTCCGTTAGTTTCAGGAAATTGGCTGATGGGGCATTTGTCTTCAGCGGTGCTCAGGACCAAACAATCCCTTCGGGGAAAACCCACGACTATGTGATCGGCGAAGTAGCCTAAGAGATCAAGGAAGAACATTATGTTGTGGGAGACCACTTGACCATCCAAATTTACCAATTCACTTGTTTTGTCTCAAATCATTTGAGGGGTGAGACGGTCTTCTAAACAAAGCCAAAGCTTAGATGTGTGTCACTCTAGTTGTAACATTATGAGATGTTTTCTGACAGGGTGACAATAAAAACATGAAGCCATCAAATTTTCTTCCATAAGACATCAACTTCTGTGCGGTGGTTGATTTAGTAAATCAAAGTTGATAATTGGTTAAAAGTGTTTAGTGTCATAATTAAACCATATTGTTTTTGTGCCTTTTACTTTGTGTAGCAAGTTATGGTTGAACGTAAATCTTTAAAATGCTTATCAAGTTTTTATGAAAATACCCAAAAACAATGTAGTATGTTTCGGACAAACTAATAGATTTATTGCATTTTCCAAAGTTTGCTGAGGATTACGAGAGTTATATAGCGAAAAAACTAGCTTAGATTTGTATTGCGGAAAGATATCTAGATGCACCACAAAAAGGTGGCACAAGACTACATGGCACAAAATCAACAACCTTTTTCTCACTTTCATGTCTTCTTCTAGGTATGGCTCAAAATACTAGTGACGAAACGCACCCAAGCCTTCAGATTTTGAAAAATAGGATTATTAAGGCAAATGACTCTTTTTTCCTGCAATAGCCTTAGCTGGTGCGCCCTTAGTCAAAAACGTTACAATAACAGTTGGCAATAATAAACTTACTTGATCCATGGATGAGGGATTGAGAGCTCAAGAGAAGCCAAAGCAATTGCTGGCCTAACATGTTCTTAGTGATGTGAGAATAGTCACTAAAGAAACTTAGAACAATAACATCTTATATATCCTGAGTTAATTGGAGGATAATTGGTCCACTCTATTGCAAGTCTCCTTCGAAAATTTCACTTGTTACAAACGTGCAAAGATTCTCTAGTACTGACTAGGGCACGGAAAAGAAGTAGAAAAAAACAAAGAAAAAGCTTGCAGAAAGGTTGGAAAAATAGCAATATGTAAAAATAATTGGCAAACTCAATTAACTGAATTGGAATATTGGAATTTCTTATAATCTCTTTCAGTGCAATTTTATAAAAGAGTACAAAAGATGGTACTTATGACCCGATTTTTATCCACTTAAAGTGGGGAGGGCATTTCAAACTTGTGGCTGGATCCATCGCACTTTCAAGTCCAGAGATAGTATTACGATTATTCAGTCTCCTCTTGAATATGCTTTCCCCATTTGGCTTCCTATGAGTTCGGCATGTTTACAAAAGGTCGAGCAGGTCCAAAGATGTTTTACTAGGAACATCACAGGAATGAGAGAGCTCTCGTATTGGGAGAGACTCCAACCATAGGACACTCTGAGAAGGTATGAAAGATATCTAATATTATTGTAGTAGGATAGGTTTGCTCTAAATTTAGTTAAAACTGTTTTGTGTTGCCTTATTATGGAGGGATTAATCGTTCTACTAGCAAAATTATGACTCACCGTCAGAAAGGCTTACCGGTAACGTCCACACCATCAACAGCAATAACAGAAAAAAAATATTTGGCCAAGTGTTATAAAGCATCGCCTTTCTGGCAAATAACTCCACATCAATCCACGAGCAAAATAAATGAATGGTCTATGTTCAGTAGGGCTTGCCCAAATGAACCAAATATGATAAAATGTCTGCAAAAGGTCATTTGAACTAAAATTAATCAATTTAACACCAGTCATAAACACAAAAACTGTGCCATCAAATGGGTCAAATCGAAAAAACTATCTTAAAATCAGTTCAATGTCAAGTGGGCTTCCAAAAATGACCCACTGCATTAAATTTACCATAAATATTTTTGATAAATTGGTGTACACAGACAAGATTACCAAGTAATGGATGAAGTTGTCTAAAATATTTGGCTTCATTTTGGGTCAGTTTTTTGTTCATTCAAATTTCAAATTGTTCATTTTTTTCACTTCAGTTTTTTGGGCTTGAACTTTTAAATTGGACTCACTACCCATGAAAAATATTGATGAACCAACAAGAAGTGCAAAACATAATAGTATAAGCCTAATTTGAGTGAGCCTCCAATTAATACAAATTAAAGTTCATAACACCATTATGATAGACTCAAAATTCAATGGGCACTCAAAAAATTACCATGGAGCTGTTTTTATATTTATTTGTTTATGAATTTGGGCTTTCATATACTTAGAACGTTTTTTCACTATTTTGGGCAAAAAAATGAACCGGTTAAACTCAAACAACTCGGCAGCTGAGCACCATATTTTCAAGCGTGTTTGATTCAAAAGGTATATACTCTGC
>JAAGOF010000231.1:57167-80230 GCA_010645155.1 Tigriopus japonicus
GTTTTTGATAAAATTTGTTTTGGAGGTTTTCGCGGGCTTGTGTACAAAATTGCAGCTGATTATTCCGCGGGAATTTTGAAATATCAAAGTTTGAAATCGAGTGCGGATACTAAGTCGCCACTCTGTATTTTCAAGCGTGTTTGATTCAAAAGGTATATACTCTGCTTTAAAAATATATTGACTAGATTTTCAAAAAAAATATTTAATAGGTTTCAGGCTAGATTTTAATCTAGATCTAACTTTGAGAAACTTATTGAATCAAACTTGTTCCCCTTGGCTTCAGAGTCTGCAACAAATCTCCCCAACAGTGTTTGGGAATTTCCATGGAAACTTGATATGAATTTTTCAGTATTGTGTGAAGTCAATAACGGAAGCATGCTAGATCGTTGAAACAAGTTATCACTTATCATTTGTCACAACTAACTCAACTTTTCCACGCTGTTGGAAAAGAGCTGTGAAACATTTTCGCAATATTCTTACTTAGCACACAAATGTTGGACTCAAATTTGGAACCACCGACGCACGTATAGCATTCACAGACTATTCAGATATTAAAGCCCATGTATCTCGAGGGTATTCTTTGGAGCCCCAATATTCTTGCAGAACTTTTCACAAGCTCTGGACTCAGGCATGGATCACAAACTAAAATTCATTGGATTGAGGTCAGGGGTTGAAGGCCGTTGCATTTCTTTTCTCTTAACATCATGGATTTTTTGCTGTCTTTGGCGTCTGAGCATCTGACACTTATGGAAAGATATGCAATCTTTCATTGCCCCTTTTAGAGATGTATCCTATCTGTTTATAATGGTTCATGGTAATTATGAAAAACTTTCTTAGCGAATTGCAGACCTGTTCAAGATACCTTAAAAAAGTATTTAGATAAGATAGTATTTTCCGCAAAGTATCTAGATAAACATAGTTTAAGATACTTCTCAAAAAATGTATCTAGATAAAGATACCTCAAGATACTTTCCTGAAAAAATATCTAGATAAAGATATTCCAAGATAGCTTCCCGAAAAAAACTATCTAGATAAGATACTTCAAGATACTTTTTACAAAACGTATCTATATAAGATACTTCTAGATATTTTTTGGGAAAATGCGTAATGCATACTAAACAAAGCATAATGGATGCTTTAACACAAAAGATTGAGAGAGCACATTATCTAGATAAAGATACTTTAAGATACTTTCCCGAAAAAAGTATCTAGATAAAGATATTTCAAGATAATTTGCCGAAAAAAGTATCTAGATAAAGATACTTTAAGATACTTTCCCGAAAAAAGTATCTAGATAAAGATACTTTAAGATACTTTCCCGAAAAAAGTATCTAGATAAAGATACTTTAAGATACTTTCCCGAAAAAAGTATCTAGATAAAGATAAAAGATAAACTATATTTTATCTCTTATCTTTACCTTTTATCTAGATAAGATAATTGAACAGGTCTGTCGAATTGCTCATTTCATAATTCTCAAAATCTCCTGATCTGATTTTTCCTCTTTGTTGAACTCAACTACTGTAGTATAAAGGGTTTTTACACACTCCATGTTGATGCAACCAAAAACTTATTGTATCAAATTTGTTTACCATTATCAAGAGCCGATGTCTGAATTGAGCTGGAACAATGAAAATACAATACATACATACCGGGTACATACAATGAGGAACATAACAATGTAAGAGCGTTCAACGTTGCTGGTTTCAATGAATGGTAAACAATGAGAAAAAGTGCTTGCTAACTTGGCTTTTTCAGTTGTACCGTTTTGTTGGTCTAAGCCTCTTTTCGACACACATTTTTTTTCCATCTAGCGGTAGGAATGTAAACTAAAAACACGTCATTCTTGGCTCGAAATCAGGGTGACCAATTTGGAGAAGTTATAAAAGATCAAAATTTGGCTGTTTCTCTCAAACTTTGAACATTAGTCCCAGATAACATGTTAATAGGACCATCATCAATTTTAAATGTCATTTTGTCGTGCTAAATGGGTTTTCAATGTCAATTTTCTGGTAAAGATGAGTCGAGAAAAAAAGTTGGGCTCCCTGCCCAATGTTGATCAATCAAATAGAACCGGGAGGTGAAGTTACACTGCGGTCCATCTGCGGCTGTCTTGAAATGCAACGGTCGGGGCCGGCAACCCATCTCCTCACTCTTAATAAGCCGTATTCTTTTAGCTCACTGTTCATGGTGAGATAAAGACAAGCCCGGTGTCTGTCTGTTTATCGGTAGAAATGATCATTGGTGGTTCATATTAATTGTTGCCTCAAAAATGGATCTGCCAATGTCATGGGGACATTGTCGTGATCATTGCCATTGATGGGTGGTGGCACTCTCTTTCTCTCTGGATCCGTATGAAAGAGTGGCTGCATTCATCGATCGGCCGGCGGTAATGACGATGGTGATATCTTGGTCTCAAATGCTGGAGTTCGGGTACATCATACTTTGTTGCACCACCTTCAAAATTCCAAGCTCTAATGGTAATGGGACCGGCCATACAAACATGTTCAGGTCAGGTACGTTCATATGCTGCTTATTGATAACAAAAAAGATGATGATGATAATAGTAATGATGATAAAGTGATATTTATGATTGCCTCTCTCTCTTTCATAAGGAGGATCAGGTCGGGTACCAGGCGATATCGACACTTTGACGAGGTTCATCATGAACTGCGTTGAAGAGCAAGAAGTGCTGGACCTAAACTTGCGAATTTGTGATTCTTCTTGAAAGCACAAGGTGTTACTAAGCCTATGCTGCTCTTTAAAGCAGGAGAATCAGGTTGCAAAATCTGACCACCCCACTGAAAAAAGCCAATTAATTGCAGAGTCCACCGTTGTTCCAACTGAGGCCACCTGTTTGTCCAAGTCATCCAAAATATTGACGCATTGGATGTTCGACTCCGTATCTGGATTTGAAGTCCGGACTGCAAGCAAAGGTCATTTTCAAGAGTTCCATAAACAAGACCTTTCCACAAATCCAAAACCCGGGATTGGAACTTCACGGAATGGATCAAACAAGATTAACTGGGTGAGTAAATTTTCATTTTTTTGTGTTGTTCAGTTTTGATGTTCATGATTGGCTTGGATTTCTTGTCCAAGACAATGATCGTAGCACTAACGGATCAGTCGTATCATTGCTTTCACAAACGGCGTTGTTTCTTGCCACGCTGTGGGTAGAAATCCCTTTTTGTAAGAAAAATGTCTGTTGATAAATAATAATACATAATGAAAAAGAGATATTTCAAAAGACTCACAATCAACCGTTGTTTGATATTTTTCTTTCATTAAAACTAATGATTGCATAGTTCGCACGATAACACGCCGGATTCTATGAGTTTAATTTTCACTCATTCCTCTGGAATTTGTGCCGTTTGTCTCGTAACCCTTATGATGGCCTCCATTGGGGCTTAAGGTTGGGGTAAAGATGGAGACATGATATTTCATAAGAATTACTACATGTTATTATAGACTTTGGTTTGAAAATTGTATATTTAATACAGAATGAATACAAGTTCCAAGAACTCCAATAAAGGATAAAATAGACATTTTTTTCCAGGTAAAAAGTGTTTGTAACTGATTCAAATAATATCAAACAATGTAAAAATTGTGGTCATGTCATGGCTTAAAATAATGTTTTAATAGGTTAATAAGAACCTCTAATAGTCAAGAATGATTACAATTTGTGATCTATCAATGAGTGAATTGGAACGTATACGAGTGTCCATGAATTGATGGTGAATTGGAAAAAATAGATTTTGAAGAACTAAAAATTGAGGTAAAAGTAACTAGGTCTTAACACGCAATCATCTTTCTGTTGCCAACAGTTCTGCGTTTTTTTTTAAATTTCTGATGCCAAGTTCTTTAACTTATTTGATTAGGCTTGTGGGCATGTGCTTTTTAAATTTGATCTTGCTTGCTCAAAGTTGGGAACACATGGTTCATAGTCAGGCTCATACTTGGCAAAATTGTCAAAAAATACATGGTGCACCATCTTGGACAACCTGTAGAAGGCCCCTAAACATAGGAGGGTTGTTCAGGAATAATGGATCGACATTTAATTCAAATGAATCTTAAATGATAAGACTAGGTCAGTAGATTTAAACGTTCTTCTTAGTTCTCAAGGTAGGTAAAAAAATCGTACGACTTTGGAGAACGATTAAGAACAAAGTTCAGGACTTGGATAGATATCTTGAATGCATTTGAAAACGTATAGGATAATATATCGTTTATATATTCTTTGAATACTAAAGATTGCTTGAATTTGAATATTAATCTCTGTTAGATTTATCTATTTGTAGTTTTGGCTGAACGAAAAACAAAGTGTTTTTTAAAGAGTTATGAACTATGTTTTTGTGAAAATCTTGCTTAAGTGTACAGTATAACTGATTTGAATTTTCGGCCGAAAGCTTTGTTGGTCCACCATCACTAATCAAAACGCGATCGAATTTGTCATTTTGCCCTTATTGTGAAAATCCTCCCTGTCTTAATACAACTAAGAAAAAAAACAAGGTATTGATCGACATGATGGGAAAAAATAGTTCAAGAGGAGTCTGACTTCGTAGATGTGCAAACTCTTGGAAAGACCTCCCAAGACGCTTGTAAAGCCAAATGAAGAATTGCACCAATACTTGTACTTCAAAGTTTGGCCTAAAAGTTACTTAAGCAAGTCCACCGTAAAACTAAAAATAGGAATTAGTACTTTTGGTAACGAGTTTTGAAAGTTTTGTGTCACAAGTACAGCATTTTTGAAATGTAATGGCACCGTTTTTCGTTACTTTTGCGAAAGCAGGCACGAATCATTGTACGTACGTTCACAACTTTACAATTTCGTTACAACTACCCTGAGCAATGCATGTGCAAAGGGCAGTGCTTAGTCGCTTTTAATCTTTCTTTGTTTTAGTTGCTTCGACAGAGAATGATGAAATTTAAAAATCATATTTAGAACTTCAGCTTGTACTTTCAGAAAAGTGTTAATACAGGGTTTTCCATTTAAAACCCGGCAAGGTAGAATCAGGGGCTTTGAATGATATACAACATCAATGATTACAAATAATTCTAATCACATTTTCATCTAGAACTTTTGTTTTTAAACATTTCTCAAAGTGGCTTTATTTTTGACGGGGTCTTGAATTCAATTAGCAATAAAAGGAGGCGATTCACTGTCAACATGTTCCTCATGATTTATTTTCATGAAGTTCTTTTCATGAAGTCAACGAATCGCATAAACAGCAGTCATTTTTTGTTACCGTTACCTTCAACATTTATCCCATGATTAGGTTTGATGATGTTGTTGGATAAATACATGTGTTACACAAATTGCTGATAAAAGGGAGTCTTAATGTCGGATGTGATTTCTTTGCTTGTTTTTTAGTGCTAGGTTAACTTTAGGCTCAATTCTCTTTCTTCTCCAAAACTCAATCCCATGAACCTTTCAATTGAACCTTTAATTGAACCCACTTAAGGGATGAATGTGGAAGGCCCTGATAATAGAATAATGGCCTTGCTGCAATTTGATGACTGGATAACAAGAACTTCATGAAGAACAAGTTGACGGTGAATCTCTTCTTTTATTGCTAATTGAATTCAAGACCTCGTCAAAAATAGGAGCCTTTTGGAGAAATTGTTTATTAAGCACATCTTCATAAAAAATGGCAAAGTCACATTCAATTTGAGAGACAGTTGAACATTCCTAGGCTTTTTTGGTATGAATTGCTCATGATGATGGTTTTTGGACGCAATTTTGCAACTTCGCTTTATGAAAAAAAAACTCCCATTATCCTCAAATAAAATCCAAATGTCTACTCGAAGCTGCTCCATAAACAATATCCTTTCAAATTACTACATGATATTGCTATTCCAAAGCAAAGAACTCTGAGTTTACTTCTCCAAAGGTCCCGACAATTTAGCATCCTTTGTTGCTTCAGATTCAAAATTTGGCCATGTAGTAAAACTCTGCCACAATTACATTCCTTTCTTTTGTAATTATATACACAATAAGCCGCCGTGGCTTAACTCATCCTTTTAATTATTATCATTGTTCTTACTAAATAGATTTGGCCTTTTGCCAAAAGCATTCAGAGGCCATTAAGTTTGCAAAAGCACAATTTACGAACTCTGTTATTCTTCTAGGAAAACGAAAGCAATACTTCTCGCTCGTCGGGCAACTACGATTTTGGAGGAACACAAAAGGAAACGGAGGAAACTGAAACGTTTGGAAATTCGACAACATTGAAGGACGATTCAAAAGATGTGATATTCCAGCTTCAAACCCTTCGGCTCAACCTCATTGGGGTTCCATCGTATCTCTCGTCCTGCCATGAATTGACAGACAACGGTTACACCATTCCAAAACGAAAGATATATCCCTTAGACAAAAGGCGAGCAGCCAACACTTGTCCGTAGTTTCATTTATAGTACCTCATTTGCCTTTTTCCTGTTTTTAATGAAGGTCATTTGAAATTTCTTATTTTTGCTTGCCACTTAGCAACCATATTTGTGTATAAATATGTCTGTAATAAACCATACACAATTGGCAAAAACTTTATTCCAACCACAGATGTACAAAATATATAGTTGGGCCTAGAACAAACTTTTTTGTTGGAAAGTGATACGATGGGGGTTGAATCTTCCAACAGCTTCTTGTTCCTCTTCATTGGTGGTTGCATGCAGTCGTTGTTACTTTTAACTTTCCTTCTTGGTTCATCATTCATTCCTGATCAATCCGGAGTGAGCGGAGCTTCCTTCCTTCCCAAACGTCTCTTTCCGGGGTGAAATCCGTGCTCTGATTTAGATTCGATTCTCGTGCAAGCTTGTTTCTTTGTCCGTTACTCTATCAGGATGATTATCACGGGTGTCTCAAGGATTCTCAAAGGGAATCCTCAAAATAACAAGAAGATCTAACGTCTCAAAATGGCAATGGCACGCCCACTCATTTGGCTTTGAGAGTTTTGAGACCCACGAGTATATTGCTAAACAAGATAAGAGAACGCACAATCCACTTCTCTGACAACCATGAGGAAGTTCGTATCATTGGGTGTTAACCGGGATCAACGGACTTGGGATCGTTAAGCTCTCCAATTGCGATTGAAGGGGAGGGCCTTTGACAGACTTATAGCAGGGAGCCCAATTTTCTTTCCCCAATTCATCTTCGCCAGAAAATTGACATTGAAAACCCATTTAGAACGACAAAATGACATTAAAAATTGATGATGGCCCTGTTAACATGTTATCTGGGACTATTGTTCAAAGTTTGAGAGAAACAGCCAAATTTTGATCTTTTATAACTTCTCCAAATTGGTCACCCTGATTTTGAGCGAAGAATGACGTATTTTTAGTTCACATTCCTACCGCTAGATGGGAAAAAATGTGTGAGGGAAAAGAGGCTTAGAGGAAAAATTGGAAGCCCCCATTTAAACAAATTATTTGTTTTTAGGTTTAGTTGCCTCAGGAACCGATCTCGATATCTTGTTATTCAAAGTCTGGCATTCCTAATTCAAAAGTTTGGAAGAGCCCTCTCAATTTATGAAGCAAAATTTTAAATAAAAGCAAGAAAACATGTTTTTTTGCAAAAAAAAATGCCAAGAATTGCTATTCCAACTTCAAGTTGTGCAGATAAGAAAGGAATTGTTGCGATTACCGGGCCTGAATCTTCGTTTTAGCTATCTTGCACGCTCATCAGAAAGACATGTCTTTGGAACTTTTTTCCGGCCAAAAATCATGACATCACAAATAATTGGCTTGTTCTTTCTGTATAAAATAGGGAGCTCTCGTTGAAACATCTTTCACATTTTGGCAATCCTGGCTCCTAACAAAATTTAGTCAAAGGGCGCTACAGGCGCCATAAATGACTTTTCAAGAGTCCCATTGTCAATTTTGATACAAATGCGAATCAATTTTTGGTAGCCAATTTTAGACACTCGTGTGTTGCCCTCCATGTGCGGGCTCCATTTCTCTAAGGACCCAAATCGAACTATCCTGGGCTTCAGGGATCCATGATGATACCAAGGCAGCACCATTTCTCACTTGTGTTGTCATCACCGTCGTACAGTACCGACTTAGTGGAGGAACCATTAGAATCCTTCTATGCCGCTGATCTTGATCATGCTACTAGCACGAAAGACTCGGTCGAGATACTAGCACCCCAAGACAATTTGATATAACGGGAAAAAACAGACTGGTACGCGCGGCGTCAATGCCGACGTATGCAATATTTTATGGACTAATTTGGGTCCAGATTCCATGGGGAGTATCTAACAAAAAAAATATTTGGTTTATCTTCGTGCCACCAGATACTTACAGAAGTCCGCAATTTTTGTCCAATATTACAAAATTCAAAATCTGGGAAAATTTCTTGTCTTATTAATAATGATTAGGCAAAAAAAAACAACACAAAATCAAAGCAGGAAAACAAGTGGAGAGGATTTATTACACTTGTAGCAGTATGTGTTTAGTTTATCAACTATTATAAACAATGAAGTTTTGAAGTAAGGTTTACAGATGACAGGAGTTCAGGGAAAAGGTCAGTTTCTTCTACAATTAATGAGAAAAGTACTAGTGAAAGTACCAAAAAACTCAATTTTGCTACATTGTTTCTTAAAATAGTTCAAGAAAATACTATATTATTGGCTTTATTTTTTTTTTTAAACTTGTGGCCCTGATAGTTTGGTTCACTCTCTTTACAGGGAATCTCATTCTTTGTTGCGGTAATGAAACCACAATTAAAAAAAATATAAAGTTTGAAATTTAACGGAAGTCAATGCATGTTTGAGATTTACCTCTTGAAGCTTCGTGACGTAATTTGAAACTCTCTTTTCGGACAAGAAGTGGAATAAAGGATTACGGATTTGAAATCCCATGCTTCCTCCCACTTTGGGTATCATGGCAACAAACTCCTCAGTTGGGCCTTTGAAAATTTGGGGAGCAACCACTATCCAGCGCTCCAGGGGTGAAGCACTCAACAACTTCCCTCGCCTAAAATGGAAGAGGATACTCTTTAAGTCCAAATTTTCATATTTATTCAAAACTCACTAGTCATATTTGTTAATAATTGAAGTGCTCTAGTATAGACAAGTAGACCTAAAAATGTGCTGAACAACAGAATTGAAAGCCCTGGTGAGTGAGAAATTAAAATTAAGCTAATTAATTTTAGAGTTAAGGTACTTCCCTGCAAATCCCCCAATAAATTTCAGCAAGTTTTCTCCAGAAAGCAGTGTACAGCTTTTTGCGAAATTGCTGTTGGAATAAGAATTAAAGTTCAGCACAAAGTTCATGAAATGCATTTTATTGACCACCTTTTTTTAGACTTCCAAACTGAGCTCCTAAACCTGTATCAAGCACAGAGCATGCCTGTCAGTACCAATTACTGATGGGATTTCTCAAGAGACTTCAAGTTTTCAAGCTGCGCTTGTTTCAATTTCAGCAACCTCAGGCCAAACCAAGCATTCAAGGTTACAAAGCGCAAAAAGTTCAGGACCTCCAGTTGGTAGCAGGGCAGGGCTGAGTGCCAATTTGTTACCAGATTTGTTGAGATATTTACCTTTCAGTTTCTATTTGATTAGAACTTATCAAACTTACGTGCAAATCATTTTACATTTTGCTCAGAACATGGATGTAGGTAAATGCTTGCAAACTTTCAAGTATGGCTAAAAATTGTTGCTTGATCCAAATTCTTTCTCAAGCTGCAGATTGTTCCCACATGGATGCTTGGTAATCCTGACATCTTTGGGTATGAGTGGGTACTAACCGTTCCCGTTCCCGAAGAGTGCCTCTATGAACAGATCAAATATCTAAATGTTTGCCTCGCTTGGGCTTACGCTTGAGGGTCATGCATCTATGAAAACTAGTTCCTGCGTTAACCAGACGCGTACACGGTGTTCTGAATGGCTTTTTAGGTTTGAATCAAAATACCCAAAGAAATCATGGCAATTTTTGGACCCAAAATTCAATGGGAAACAACTTTACTTTTATTATATTGTATGAGTTTAGGTCCAGGAAAAAAGTTACATACCTAAAAACCTTTTAATCACATTTTTAACAAACTATTTAACCCATATTTAGAGACCATCTAAATATGTAATTGTGTAAATTTGAGTAAATACTGTAACTTCATTCTGTAACTCCTGGTTCGAACCACATCACTACTTCCAACACTTTTTGAAGTATAGTATCCTTCAAACCGCAGTTTTCCCTCAACAATATTTTGCGAGACCTACACAATCTTGTAACCCTGACACAAAACTTCGTCCAATCAGAATCGAGGTCCCATGGAGGATGGTCTTACCAGAAGACAAACCTTTGCGCCTCTTTTACATTAAGGCTTTAGGTCAGTCTCTAGGTCAGATAACCGCCACAAGAGGTCCAGACAGCTGCCACAACTGGTCCGGACAACTGCCACAAAAGGTCCGGACAACTGCCACAAAAGGTACGGACAACTGTCACAAATGTACTAGGCTGAGGAGCGACAAACAAGGCCAATGAGTAACGACAAGGGCTGATAAGCAGGGACGAAAGCCAATGAGTGGAGACGAGGGCCGAAAAACTGGCTAGCTCAAAAATGAGCCGGCTATGTCGGGGAACCAGTATGACAATAAGTGAGTCGAAATGGTTGTAGACTGCTATGTATTTCCGACTCGTACGACATATATTTCACACATATCGAGTACATCTACAAGCGCCGAGCAGGTGCTCGCCACAGTCCAATATACCACAAATACAAACCCTCCGTGTTCTCTCTCTTAAAAAGGACCGAAACCACAAGATCCTCAGTTCACCAAAGCCAATCAGTTCCACTTTTTTAACAACAGCAGACAGGTCAAACAATAACACCCATTCAGACCGTCTTTGATTATCTTTTCTTCCCTAAGGGATAGTATTGATTGTGGTTCTTTACAATAGGTTCCAGAACTATAGAAATAGGTGGTAGTGAAATTGGTCTGTGATTTGAGGTGTTACCCTTTTCTTCTTTTTTTTTTGAGAAGAATTGTTTTGGCGATTTTCTCACTGTTGGGGAAAAACTCCAGTGTGAAAGTGTGTGTTGACATTTCTTGCCAGAGGGAGTAATAACGTAGGAGAACTATTTCGGGGGAACACGTTGATTTTAGGCTTTCTTGGGCAGGGAGTTGGCTGTCTGCTGATATTTCAGTAGAACTCTTAACAACCGTTCAGCTGTTCTTACGGTGCCTCGTACACACTTACATGGGTATTTTCAAGACAGTGCGTCCTCTAGCGCAATGTTATGGTAAACATAAGTTAGTCGCCCGCCTTGGGCTATTAAGATATCTGCTCTGAGGTCATTCCACCCACTAAAGTTGGATTTTTAAGGCCTTTTCATTTGGGCTTTCTGGAACAAACTACTTTGCAGAAATACTCCTGAAGTTTTTCAAGTTAAAACACATCCATTCACTTGATTATGATGAGGCATTTCTTCATATTGAAGATATTTTTAGCATTCCATTCCTTTAATTTACCTTTATTTTTATATTTACTCTTACTGTACTGCCAACAAGGCCTTACATCAAGTATGGATGTTTGTAGCTTGGCACTCGTGTTTAAGTAAATGGAGGCAGTAACAAATAAATTGTCTCAGTTGGGGTTGGATCATAGAGAGCCGTCCTCTTTTTTTGATCGGTTTTGATAAAACGCTGGAACCGGTCTGCCATCAAGGGTTCTCAACAAAAAGGTGGGCAATGGGTTCTTTACTTCGAAAATGTCAATGACTCAAGTTATTCAGACTGTTTGAACGGATTTGATGTCGGTTTGTCCCTTGTCGAGCTAGGCCAAGTTTGAATTCTCCCGCCAAGCCTCATGAATCACAAGCGAGCAAGAGAAAAGAGTTGAGCGGGAAAAACCAGTTTAGTATGTAGAGAAATTTGGATAAAAAAAGAACAAAACAGATTAATAAAGAAATATAGAGTTAAAACTATACAGTCCATTGAATTGAAGGATAGTGGCGTGAAAGCGTCCGAACATCGTGGTCCTTCGAGCCGGATCATCAGAAGATCTGAGTGGGATTTCGTCGAAGAAAGAGGGCGTGCCAAGAATCTGAACCTCACCGGAGAAAGTGAACCAGACCTCACCCCTCCTTGGAAAGATGAATTCCCTGGATAAAGAAGAGACCTTGAGGATTCAAGCTGAACCCCAAGGACCACAGAACCCTGAAGAACCCTTGAATATGGACTCGGCCGATTTGGGCAAGAAGAAGTCTGCCATCAAGAGGCGGATCACGGCCCAGATGGAAGTGTTGCGAGAGATATTAAAATCCGAGGATTTGACCTCTCGTACCAAGATTCGCTTTAAAATGAATGTCATGGAGAACACTCTACAAGAACTGGACGATCTTATTAAACCTTTACGTATCTCGGACGTCCCTGAAGATGATTTGCAGAAACTTGAAGATTATTTCGCCGTGGAACAAGACCGAGTCCTATCCATGGCCGCCGACGTTCAAGATCATTTAGAATCCCGATGTGATGAAGCAACGACGGACTTTGGATCGAATCAAGACCAGTATCGTCGGTTTCAAATAGAAGAGCGTCAGCGACTGCGGAAAGAAATTGAAATAAACAACGCTCATGAAGACCGCATGTCCCAAGAATTGAAGAAAACGAAGTCCCAAACTGAGGAAATGAGGTCTAAGTTAGAAGAACTCGAATTAGGTGACCGCAAAGATGATTTCAAACAAGAAATACCAAATACGAACACGGTTCTGAAATCGGATAAAAGCTTTGGACCCAAGGTATCGTGGATGGCTCACCCGACTACTGGATTTGGTGGACAGGGAGCCAAGAGCTCGATCAAGACGGAAATGATGGTGTACCAGGGGAAGCCTTTGGAATTCACGAATTGGAGCAACATGTTTAATTCTCTGGTTCATTGTACAAGCAAGTCCGCGGCAGAGAAGATGGGTTTGCTTCGAGCCAGTCTTGGCCCAACGTGTCAGAAAGTAGTAGAAGGATTCAGCAATACCGAAGAGCACTACCATCAAGCTCTTTCGGTCATTTATGGAAGATTTGGGAATGAGAAGATAATTCGAAAGGCTCACATCCAAGCCATTCGGGATTTACCATCGGTAAGACCCAATGATCCTGATAGCTTTACGAACTTTGCGGACCAGTTACAAGGTCATCTTCGAGTCGCCCTCAGTTTATTGCCTCGTGGGGATGGATTGCTGCAGACAATTTTAGAGGATGTGGAGCTAAAATTGGATCGAGTTGAGTTTATGAGATGGAGAGATTTTTCGGAAACTCTTTCTGAAGAACTCCGGATTGATCATTTCGCCGATTGGGTAATGAAGCAAGCAGACAAGGTCCGTGAGCATCGCCAAGTCGTAGAACCGAATCCCAAACCAACGGGAACCAGATCAAGAGGTTCTTGGAATCAGATTGAGACTGAACGTGGACCCAGTTGCAAGATTTGTCGTGCACCGCACAAAACTAGAAATTGTGCCCGTTTCAAGGAAGCAAATCCGCAACGCCGTGGAGATTTGGCCCGAGAACACGGGATGTGTTTTATCTGCTTGGAAATTGGACATCGAGCCTTCGCGTGTTCAAGAAAAAATGAGATCGTATGTCGTCAAGAGGGCTGTGGAAGAAGGCATCACACCTGGTTACATCAAGATCATCGGCAACCTCAACGACCATCACAAGATCAACCAGGAAGTCCGACTTCATTGCGTGAAAATTCGAGTCACATTCACTCTGTGAATGTACAAGCTGGTTTAGGCGTGATACCAGTTCGTTGCTCCATGGGCTCCAAGCAAGTCATTGCTAATGCCTTAGTTCATGAAGGGTCGGATACCACTATTGTGAGTGAGAGGATTATGAAAGAACTAGGAATTCCAAGACCGAAGACAAAACCTGTCACCATGAACCTCGTTTCCAAGAAGAGCCGTTGTTTTGCGGCCTCAATTCAGTTTGAAGTTGCGGGGATCAATGACCGAGAAGGTCATTCGATCATCGCGATGACGCTGCCAAAAGTTTGCAAGAATCTTCGCGGATATTCATGGAAGAAGATTCAGTCCGAGATCGCACATTTGGCCGATTTACCGTTAGAAGAGATTTCAAGACCGATGGAGTTACTCATCGGAGCAGACAATTTTCATCTTATTAGTCCGATGGAGTGTCGAGGAGGAACCAAAGACCAACCTTTTGCCATGCGTTGTGAATTGGGTTGGGTCGTTCGTGGACGAATTCCACGCCAAGTTGGATTGGAGAACATGACACCTTCCTTGAATTGGTGCCAAGGCACAGAGGACAGT
Source organism: Tigriopus japonicus (assembly GCA_010645155.1). Classification (NCBI taxonomy): domain Eukaryota; kingdom Metazoa; phylum Arthropoda; class Copepoda; order Harpacticoida; family Harpacticidae; genus Tigriopus; species Tigriopus japonicus. The sequence continues at coordinate 71,420 of JAAGOF010000231.1, forward strand.
TTGGAAACTCTCGTGCGTGACTTCTTCAATTCAGAGAGATTTGGGTCCGAGATTATTCAAGAAGGAAGACCTGTTTGGAGTCAAGAAGAAGCATATGGAATGAAGTTGATCGAGCAAGGAACTCGAAAGATCCCAAATGAACCCGGATATGAAGCTTCCTTGCCATGGAAATCCGGATTGAAGCCGAAGAATGATCCCGTGGCTGCGGAAAAACGATTTGAGTCCTTAAAGAAAAAAATGGCTAGCAAGCCAGAATTTGCCATTGATTACAAGAAAGCGATCAATGTATATCTGGATAAGGGATATGCCCAAGAAGTTACGTCCAAAGAAGAGTGGGAACACCCTAACCAAAGATGGTTGCCGCATCACGGCGTTTACAAGAATCCATCTTCAAGGAAGGTCCGAGTTGTGTTTGACTCGGCTGTCAAGTTTCATGGGCTGTCTTTGAACGATTGCCTGTACACGGGCCCAAAGCTTCAGGGCGAGCTGCTTCCATTGCTTGTTGGGTTTCGAGAATATCCAGTGGGTGTGACGGCGGATATTGAAGCGATGTACAGTCGGATCCGCATGAACGAGGATGACGCCCGCTATCATCGGTTTTTGTGGGAAGATGACAATGGAGAGATGAAGTTATACCAAATGACAGGCGTGGTTTTTGGTGATTTGCCATCACCTTGCCAAGCCATCCATACCTTGTCCCGGACCGCAGAGGATTTTGGAAGTCCCGAGATTTTAGATCTAATTGAGAAGCGGTTCTATATGGACGATTATGTCAACAGTTTCGTCAATGAAAAGGAGGCAATTACGACTAGTAAGCAACTGGTCGGAGTGCTCCAGCATGGAAACTTTCATCTGGGAAGTTGGCTTTCGAACTCGGAGCAAGTTTTAAAGAGCATGGAGTACAAGAAGGAAGATATTGTGTGTCAACATGTGCTCTCGTCTCAAGCAATTCCAAGAACAATGAAAGAAGGCCAGGTTCTGGGAATGACCTGGAAACCAGATGAGGATTGCCTCGGATTCGCCCTCAAGAACTTTCAGTTTGGAGACGTGGTGTTTACCCGACGTGGCCTTTTAAGAAAATTGGCTGGTGTGTTTGATCCCCTGGGTTTAGTTGCGCCTTTTACAGTAAAAGGGAAGATTATGATGCAGAAATTGTCAAAGATGTCCAAAGATTGGGATGAGGAACTTGACCCGAAGATTGTGGATTCGTGGAGACATTGGGTGGAGATTGCAACACATTTGCGGGAGGTCAAGATCCCTCGATGCCTCTTTCCCAAGGGCACAAAATCCACGCAACTTCATGTCTTTTGTGACGCCAGTGTTGAGGCTTTTGCGGCAGTCGCGTATGTCCGCATTGAAAAGTCATCTGGCGAAATCGAGACTCGTTTGGTTTTGTCAAAGACGCGAGTGGCTCCTGTGAAACCAATTTCGATCGCAAAGTTGGAACTGAATGGTGCGCTCCTTGGAACACGAATCGCCGAGATGTTGGGAAAAATCTTGAGAGAACCCATCGAAAGGAGAGTGTTATGGACGGATTCCACCGCGGTTTTGGGATGGATCCAGGCCACAGCATCGTATTATAAACCCTTTGTGAGCAACAGAGTGGGTGAGATCCAAATGTTGAGCACTCCGCAAGATTGGAGGCATATTCCAGGGACTGAAAATCCTGCCGATTTAGCAACGCGCTCAAACATGAGGAGTCCAATAATCTCTGATTTGTGGCTGAAAGGACCTGAATTTCTCACTGAGGAGGAGGGTCGATGGCCGCCTAAGAAGATTGTGGAAAAGAATAAAGAAGAAATCAAGAACGAATTTAATACGTACAAAACAATAGTGGAAGTTGAAGATGATGTGTGGTTTGATGGGCTAAAGACGTTGGAAGAAGCAAAGAAGAAGATTCGAGAAGAAAGTCAAAATATCCAAGAAGAAGAAGAACTTAATGTCTTGATCAGCCAAAGTCAGGATCGAACTTTTCCCGAGGATTTACATCGCTTGAGGTCAAACTTAACTTTAAATAACAAGTCAAGATTGTGTCAATTGAACCCTTTTTTGGACTCGTTGGGACTGATGCGAGTGGGAGGACGTATTGACAAAGCTTCAGCGCCTTACGAGCTTCGTCATCCAATCATCCTCGAGCCAAAGGATCCCTTGACTTTGTTAATTTTGAACGATTTTCATGAGGTCTCAAATCATGCTGGAACGAACCATGCCTTGTCTCTTTTACGCCAGAAGTATCACGTTTTGAGAGGCAGAGAAGCGGTAAAACAGACTGGTCGAAGATGCGAGTTTTGCCGAAAAAGAAACGCTACTCCCTCTAGACAGATGATGGCCGAATTACCGGAAGAAAGGATATCGATTCCTGCTCCACCGTTCACTCGCACTTCGGTGGATTTATTTGGTCCTTATCAAGTGATTGAGTCACGAAATCGGACCGAGAAGAGATGGGGCGTGATTTTTACATGTCTTAACACCCGAGCTGTCCATCTGGAGGTAGTGAGAAGTTTGAGTGAAGAAGATTTTTTGTCGGTGTTGAGGATATTTGAAAATCTCAGAGGTCGGCCGCAAACTCTGTATTCCGATAATGGAACGAACTTCATCGCCAGTGCAAAGGCCCTAGAAAGGCGAGGAATCCCAATAAAATGGTCTTTCCAACCTCCTGCCGCTCCTCATTGGGGAGGAGTTCATGAGGCGTTGGTGAGGTCCTCCAAACGCGCCCTCACTGCTGTTCTTGATCGAGAAGAGAAATCCTTGCGATATCTTCGGGAAGATGAACTCCGAATGGTGTTTGCAGAGGTGACAGGATTTCTTAACTCTCGACCAATTGATTACGAGGATGGAAACCCATGTGAGCCTGCTTCTCTGACGCCAAATCATTTTTTGATTCAGAGACCAAACATGATCGTACCAACAGGGGATTTTGGAAGCAAGAATCCCCGTCAACACTTTCGGTTTATTCAAGGATTGGTGGATCAAATATGGAAACGATGGACGGGTGAATACCTCCCTACCCTCATGAGTAGATCGAAATGGATGAATGTTTGTCGGAACCTTTCCGTGGGCGATATCGTATTGGTCCTGGAATCAAATTTGCCGAGAGGCGAGTGGAAAGTAGGGAGGATAATGGAGACCCATCCTGGAAGAGACGGCCTAGTTCGAGCTGCAACAGTGGAAACTTCGGAGGGAGAGAGAAAAACTCGACCAATTACCAAGTTATGCGTCATCAAGAAGAAAGAAGAAATCGTTGGGAGCTCGGACAAGGGAGAGGAGGAGGATGTTTGAACGGATTTGATGTCGGTTTGTCCCTTGTCGAGCTAGGCCAAGTTTGAATTCTCCCGCCAAGCCTCATGAATCACAAGCGAGCAAGAGAAAAGAGTTGAGCGGGAAAAACCAGTTTAGTATGTAGAGAAATTTGGATAAAAAAAGAACAAAACAGATTAATAAAGAAATATAGAGTTAAAACTATACAGTCCATTGAATTGAAGGATAGTGGCGTGAAAGCGTCCGAACACAGACTCTTTTGCTTTCTAACGTGGTAATGAAAGCTAGCAGAAATTTTATCCCTTCCATGGCTCGATAGATCATCTGAAGAATTTAGTATTCTCAAAAACTACTAGTACCAAAATGGGGGCCAAATATTTTTATAGTGGCCAGAGACACGTGAAATAGGGCTTCGTAAAATCCCCTAAAACCTGAAGATTTTTAGACAGATCGCGTGGACGGTGTATTCTGCCAATGCTCTTCTCTGAAGAAAGGAAAAAGGAAGACCTGATAGGCTTGGATGTGAGGCAATCAGCCCAGTAGTTAGGAATAGGCCGCGTACAACTTGTTTACTTTTCTTAGATCCCACAACTGAATTAGATGACGTCATGTCAATTAGATCAATCGCCTAACGCTAGATGGCGCACCACCATGAGAGGTTGAAAATCGAATTGGACTGTGAATTTCTACCAAGTTTCCGGGTCTATAACTTTGAAATTGTTCTAGGTGGGGTAAAAAGTAACATCCTTGACCGACAAAATGCAATGCTACTGCAAAATATGGTTATAGTGCCTAGCAATTCATTCATATTCAGGCATTCGCTTCAAATTTCAATGGATAATTGCCCTTCATTCGGTTTTGACAACTTATTGTTGTTGACGTGTTTGGCATCATGTTGAAAATAAATCTGATGATTTTACGAATGAAAACGTCAAAAAAATTCATGAAATGGGCCTGGCTGACCGGAAAGTGAAGGTGCATGAGCTAGTAGCTAACATTAAGACTAAACTGAACTTTTTGTCATTTTAATCAGTAATTGTTTCGGAGGGCCTTCTACCGATCAAAGACAACGTCTTTGATCGGTAGTGAAGTTTCGGAGACCACGAAAGTGGCAAAACTAATATTTAATGGCATGATCTGACGGAGCATTTATCTCATTACATTAATTGAACTTTTCTTTTGCTTCCTTCGCCATATTGCTTAGTAAAAAGTAACGTTTTATGCCGAAACGAATATCATGTTGATCCATTTTTGACATGATGCCAAACACGCAGTGATGGCATATGAATAAAAGCCACTTTCTGCCATCTGGCAGAAATTGGTAGCAGAAAATGGCTTTCATTCATGCGAAACAAATGGCAGAAAATGGCAAAAAATGGCAGAACTTGATTTTTCAAGAAACTCATAAAAATCAATAAATTCAATACTAATAGGGATAAAATCTGGCACTTTTTAGGTCTAACTATGCCCTTACCATCCCTCCAAAAGCTCATTGCATCGAAGAAGGAAGATACAAGTTCGTGAAATCGATCTCCTCGATTCGTTTTTGAATTTCCCTCAAAGTCAGGGTGGCCAAATTGAGCATAGTGATTTCGTCTTAAATATATACCGAGAGTTATAACATGAATGCGTTTTAATCATGAAATGCTCGTTCACTATTTGAACACAATATTTTAGAATTGTAGGGTTTAAATATGTTTTAATATCGTAGATGCAAAATGTTTTCAAAATACAAGCCGAAGGTACATTTTTCAAATCCAATTACAACACAGTCTTACAAAGATCATCTGAAGAAAATACTTTTTTATTTTTAAGTCAAGTTTGTTTACTCAAATATGAATAAAATTACACAAACTTTCTTAGCTTTTACAATCGCAATATGTTTGATGTATAAATTACGACTTAACATTCCGTTTTTCCAAAGTTTCATTTACAAATGTTGCTTGCTAAAAACCAAATTAGTTTAAAATGCATGACTATAAAACCAAATTCATAAAATTTGGAATCTAGTCACAAACAAGTAATTTTCATTTTCTTTATAAAAAAAATTGTATTGGGGCTTTAAAAAAAGTTGCAACAAATACTTCCTGAGACGCAAATCATAAATTGTTCGTTTCATGAATTATGCTCTTAATTAATAAACCATATAACATCAAGCATTCTAGAAAATAGGAAATAGGGATAATCTCATTTTTATATCCAATTTCAACACTTTTTGTTATTTTAGTGACTTGGGAAGTGCAAGATGAATATTTTTTTCAATAGGATAATTATATAATCAATTTGAAACATAATAAAAGTATATCATAGGAGTTTTTCATTACTTCACATAAAGTTTCGTCATAATCTTAATTAACACGAAATTTTTATCGAAAAAATGAATCACTACGGCAATAGAAAAAAAATGTAACCCTTGGGTGCACATGCGCAATTACTTGACAGGAAGAGAACAGAGTGTAATGATCGGCAACCAAATCTCACGTTTGAGCTCGCATTTAACCTTAAAAAAAACAAGCTAATGTTATTTAATAGCGCACGAATAAATGATCCTGACTGTTTGAAGAGCGCCCGAAAATATTTGATTAAATAAAAAATATTGAATTTAAACATTTTGCGTTTTTTGAGCACTTTTTAAATATTTGGGCTTTTTCTTCTAAGGTTAAGGGAAAATTCCCGTTTTTCCTTGAAATATTTCAAGAATCTCCACCAATTCAGCAAACCTTTTGGAACTTTGACATAAAATCTGACCTTTCCAAACACTACATTGTCAAAATCTTCCAATTTTTTAAGCTTTTATGACTCTTTTTGAGGGGAATAGGCATACTAAAAAGGAAAATAGGCGTGGGAAATGGAAAATTGAGGGGGTGAGGCAAGGCATAGTGCGTATTGCGTCGGGTTATCGTGCGGATGGCTGGGGTTCGATCCCGGCTGACTGCCACTCTCCAAATTCAACTCTTCGGAGTCAAAATTTAGCATTTGAACCGTCTATCAATGCAAACTTACAAACTCAACTCTTCGGAGTCAAAATTTAGCGTTTAATTGTCTTTCAATGCAAACTAGGCACGCCCTGGTTCGATCTTGGGCTTGCCAAGTCCTAGTGGCATGTGGCATTTAGTTACATGCAGTAGTCACGGCCCTTGGCGGCTTAAATGGGCGGACCTGGGGTCATTCCAGAGGGTGAGGTAAAACTTAATGCTTGTTGGCTTGTCCAAGTGGAGTGGCAAAGTCCCCATATGGCTTTCTTCTAGTTATTATATTACATCCGAGCAAATAGCTTGCAGAGCTCGGAAAAACAAATATAAAAAAACTTCACCCAGTGGCAAAAAATCGCAGAAATTCGGTAATTTTCAAAATTTGCCATCCCTGCAAACACTTCAACATCAATAATTTTCAAAACAAAATGAAGGGCAGTAATCCATAGAAAGTTGAACCCTATTCTTAAATAGGAACGGACTACAAGGCACTATTAGCGTTTTTTGCAATAGCATTGCGTCTTGGCGGCCAAGGAGGTTACTTTTCACTCCACCTAGAATGTGTTTTTGCGTGAAAACCTAATGCCACTTGTTCTTTGAGATATGTGGTGTAATTTCAACTCTTTTCCGGTATTGGGATGTCAAATCAGAGTGGTATTATGTTTTGAGGAGGCAAAGGAAAACTGGACTCGCAACCTCAAACAACATTTGAATGAATCGGGTTACAAATTCGAAACCTCTCTAACTACAAAAAAACCATGGTCGTACAACATAAGGCCGCAGGTTGCCGACCCCTGCTCTTGTGGGTGAAACAAGTGCTGTCCTATTGATGGGCTATTGATGGGTCAGTCATTAAGTTTAAACACTATACCATATAGTGTTACGTGTTTTGGTTCATCAGCTTACCCGATACCACTTCCCCAATCTGCATTGTCAACTCCATAGGTGATAGGAGGTTTATTCATGCCCTGTCGAATTTTTTCTGGCGTCAATATTCTTGCAGGTATCTGCAAAATATTTGGTGACAGGCCCATTTTCCAACCACTAAGTTCTTTAACGACAAATGCGGTGTTTTGCATTCTTTTTGAGAATTTCATCAGTGTATCCACTCTATTGTCTGGAGTTGGCCGGATATTGTTTCCAAGTGCCTGAAAATAAATTCGTTCATATTTTTGATTTAGTTACGACTTCCCAATTGGCTGAAGAATAAGACAGAGTAGCCATGGAGTTAAGCTAAGAAACCACCAACATATCAACTATTGAAAACTAGAAAATGCTTTCTTACGTTTTTCACTCTGGGATTTTGATGCTCTTCTCCCAATCCAGTCATGAAACATAGTTCAGGTACCAACAAGGCAGGGGAAGTCCGACCCCCACGAACATCACGAGCCTTGGGTTGGCTTACCAATAATGGTTGACTCCCATTCTTTATTTCCAGGTTATATCTTAGTTTGAAGTAATCCTTGATGGACACCTCAGACTTGTCTCCTTTCTAAAAGAGAAAAAAAACTTTTTAGGCTTCTTCTTCCATAATTCAGTCCACACCTATTTGCGATAATGTTAAATTCACTGGTAGGGCCATTAAGCGTGGCTTTGTTTTGCCCCTTCATGGAGGGAGAGCGTGGACAGCCAGCTTGGACAAATTAAATATTTCTAAAGATTTGCATGCTTCCCACTACATCTTTTTTATTGGTTGCGGTTGTTTACTACAGCTACAAGGAACGTGATTCCCTGTAAAAATGAATCTTAGGTGAAAAAATCTAATCAACTCAAATTTATGCGAAATTTGGTCTAAAAAAACGAGTTACTGTTGGCAGATACTTGTTCCAAATCTTTTGTTCCAAATAAGTTCAAGTATTTCAGATATCCTGGTGAACCATGTCAAGCCTGAGCTCTGTGACAAAGGTTGTGCCGGCTGCCAAGTTTGAAAACACTGACCGGACCGACACAGGCCTACATATGTGTCTCATCTAGTCAAGGTTCCCCATGAAAACAAACCAAACGGTATATGGGGATCCTAGGGATCTCACTATCCTATTTCCAATGATGTGTTTTATCTTATTTTACTTATTTAGGTATCACTTACAAAGTTATTTCGAGTCCCTGATATAAATCTATCTATCTAAATCTAGATACGAACAATCCTTGAATAGTGGGTTGGTCAGGAATAATACTAAAAAAATTATCTAACCCTGCTTTAAAAGGTGTTCGAGGATCAGCTCTTACATATTCCCGGCGTAGACTAATGGGCAAAAGATTGAACAATGCCGTTCATTTCTTCTCTGTGCACTGTAAAAACGAGAGCTCTCTTATACCTATGATGTTCTTAGTGTTACATCTTTGGACCTGTTCGACCTTTAGCAAACCTGCCGAACTCAGTAAAATAACGGTAGATCGATAGTTATGGACCTTTATTAAGGAAGGACATGGACATTTTTATTAGTGTATATTCATTACAAATACACCAAGAACTTTACCTCCAGTCCCAAAAGATTCTTGAATCGTACTTTGTTTGAAAGACAGAAGAAAGAGAGAGAGAAAGAGAGAGAGGTAGAGAGAGAAAGAGAGAGAAAGAGAGAGA